>JARHVA010004248.1:865000-937500 GCA_037957365.1 Torreya grandis
GTCCAATTGAAAGGATGAATTTGAATTTATTAAAATATCTGTTAAATTTCATGTAAACAGATCAAACCTAGGTGGTTGGATCTGATAGACAAAATATTTATGAGGAAGGCTACAAGTGTCTATAAAGTAATAAATAGTGAGATAATATTACGATACTTTTTGAGTTAGATAATATTTTTTTAGGTAGATACTAGATAATATTTTTTTAGGTAGATACTATGTAAATCTTGTTTGAAATTAATGGAAAGTTGGAAAGGTCAGGCCCATAAAAGAATGAATGGCTCAGAGATAGTGTGAGAAAGAGTCAATTGTGTATATACACAAGTCATGTATACTAAGGTTTGGTCAAAAATAAAAATTTAAAGTGTCTAAACTTTCCCCACTTCTATTCTAGTATTTAAATTACTAGAGTGACAATATAGAATGTGATAATTGAATGTAATCACAATGTGTGTGCTCAGATAGGTGTTGAATGTTTAGACTTGATCCATGCAAAAATTACAATGAAACATGTAAAAAATAGTTTTTTATTATAATATAAAATATTAAGTAAAAATAGTGAACATGAGTGAAATTCAAATAAAAAATGATAAATACACATGTATTCATGTGAACTAAGTTGCCTTTTGGATATGGTGGAAAATAGGGTGATTTTTCCCCTTGGAGATGCGAGTGTGAGAACCATGGGTTGAGTTGAACATGTCCCAATCCTTATTTAATATGGATAATTTATTATAATTTAAATCACACATAACCTCAACCACATAACTCATTTTTTTAAAAAATAGGACCCACCATGGGTTCCAATAGAATATGAGTATCGAAGAATCTGAGAACCTTAGTCTAAGTTTTCTAAATCATCTATTATAGATCGATTATATGATTCAATATGAGTATCTAAGTACATAAAAGTAATTATAACTAATTATTTTTATATAATGTGTCAAATATTCCATGCATATGCTCCAAATCTAATAATCTATGTAATTTGAGTAATATAACATGTAACAAAATATCATAATATCTTAATATTGTTCTCATATGTCATGAATATGCCCCAAATCCAATAATTTGTCTAAACTAAGTATTTTGATTTATGGAATAATTTCATATAGTAAATGAAATTTTAATCATAATCATATTAAGTATCTGACATATGCCACCAATATGTGTCAAAATAATGATAATATAAGTAAACATGTAATAACATGAAGTAATCAATATTTGAAATTTGAAATTTATATTTCAAACTTTGAATATTTTTGTGTAAAGGACTTAGTCTCTAAGACAATCCATTATGTATGCATCCCTTTTTACGTGAGTAATTTAGCTTGTGAATTAATCATCTCAAAATAAAAGAGTTATATGCATCATGTTATATAAAAAAATACATGAACATGTAAAAGCATGTGCTAACATGATAAGATTATGCCATCATAGTAATATTAGATTATTTTAACATATATGAAAACATGTATCTTTAGGGATATAAATTTCATGTCAATATATTTATATCAATGATAAATGTAGTTATAGAGTTTATATAAAAATTATCATGAAAAATTGAGTAATAAATATGTAGAATATGCATGATATGTATCATGGCACTAACACAAAAATAATAATGTGTGACATAGATAATGGCATCACAAGCTTAACATACAATCCTAAATATATCCACACATAAGAACATAGAGTGATAGTTCTAGACACAATTTCATGTCCATGACACACACCAACAAGAGGAAAAAAATACATGATAGTACATGTGTCAAAAGAGTAAAGAGTCATATATAGAACAATTGAGAATTAATATATTTAAATAGAGTGATAGCCACATAAATAAAAAAGTAGGCACAAAAATGAGTCACATAATGAGCATTGAATGTCATGCAAAGTCATATATAATATAGAATGAGTCATGTAATTCAATATATGTTTCCCCAACCCCCAACTCCTTCAACCCCTCAACTAGCCTATACTATACACCCCTAAATTGCCTACTATTCCCTTCAACGCCCTCCACCAAAAAATTAAAAACCATATCCACCCCCAATGAAGGAGATAACTAGTCATAAGGGCACCCTAACCCTCTCCTTAGAGGACTCTATAGGATAGCATAGTAGAGAACTTGGAATTTTTTTATACAACCTTGATAATTTTGGGATGTCCGTGTCGGATCTTATCACTGACTAGAATCATTTGAAAGTAAAAAATGTGAGACTCAAGAATGACTTGGATGTGGTGTTGAAGATGCAAGACACCCCATTATAAAAGAAGACTAAACTGGTGGTGATCTCAAAGGAAAGTCCTATTAATTAGACCACTTCTCATAATAAATGGACCCTGAGCTCAATTCAGGAAAAGACCATCGTCACCTTAAATGAAGGCCCCTCAAAACATATTAGGGGAAGAATAAAAAAATTCTAGTGAAGGAAACTAGTAAGGAGATGAAGTAGGAGGCTACATAATATAATACTAGATCTGAGGAGCTATCTAGTTCTAACTAAGGCTTTTATATTGGTATTTTTATGTTTTGGTTATCATTATTTTCATCTATGAGTTTTTTGTTTTTGGTCTATTTTTTCTTGATTGAAGGCCTTCTCTAAATTATTGTCGATCTTTGGCTTATATATCATTATGTATTGCTTTTCTTTGGACTAGTGGTTGTAGGATTCCTATAAAAATTAATTTATTCACCCTATTTAATAAAAAAAATTAAAGTAATAATCACACCATATAACATGAAAAAACATCAATCATGCATAAAATGATCAAGGCTAGTCTACTTAATTAATGTTTGTCATTGTCACATATATGATTACATAGTATCCAGGTAAATAGCATTGTAAGAAGTATGAGTAAGATCAATACATGTGTAAATATTTTTAAAATATCTCAATATGATAAATGGAATGGTAAAATAAATATATAACCTATGTAAATTATACCAAGATTCCCTTAGTATAAGCGTGTTACCAATGTAGGCAGGTAACCCCTAGGTGTAGGAAAGTCCTACATCTATATGTCCATGTCATATAAGACCTATATGTCCTACATCTCATTCATTTATACCATTAAATGTATATGCATATAAAAAATTATATATATAATATACCATATGTGATGAGTTATAAATAAATCATGTTATGCACAGGTTGTGATTTTTATTTTTAAAATTTTAATTTTTTTTTATTTTTGAAAAATTAAATTAAATTAATTTGATATGTTTACATTTATAAATTACATAAATAAATGGAATTCATATATTTATTATCTTTTTTTCCCTTAGGTTAATCCAATCAATAAACACTTGTGCTCAATTTATTTGTGATCATAAATGATCCTAGTAAATTTGGTTTGAACTCACCCTTGGTTGATCTTTGAACCTATCAAATTGTATAGGTTAATTTAATATTTAAGTGGTATTATGAATTATATTATTTTATTTTTATTTATTATCAATTACCTTAATTATAGTTTCCTTCTAATTGACTTAGTTGAATAAGAAACACTTTTTGGATATTAAGTAAATGACTTATGGGAAATAGTATTATTAAATGTTTAAACTCATGTTTGTACATTGTCATCTAATTTATAATTATGAATTAAATTATAAATTAAAATTAGAAAGTTTATTTTGAGTCTCATTAATTTTATGTATTTTAGACATGATATGACTATTAGGTATGGTTATGGTTTGTAAATATTCATTCATAAATTCCATCTCACCATCTATCTTAGACATAGGTATATTAAGATCAACGTAAATATTTCTATCATTTTGTGGCTTATAATTACTATTAAATTCTTTAGATACATTATTTCAAAATTTAAAATCATCATCACATTTCTTTTCTAAGAATAAGGAATAACATCACATTACATTTTATCTGTATCACATTCTTTTTCAAAAGAAGTAATATGTCACAAAAAATAGCATTAATTTTTGAAACATCATTATAATTCATATAATCATTTAACTCATCATGTAAATAATTTATCCATTGCCTTATTATATCTTCATTATTAAGTGGAATATTATTAGGATCAATAATTGTATTAGTTAATTCAATATTAATTTCTTCTTTCTAGCGTGTGACTAGTGGAATAATGTAAAGGAGAATTAACTTCTTGTATTTTAAGCCTATTGTATTTGTATTCTTCTTCTCTAAATTTCTATAAATATATATCACTAGCATTCCAATCTTAAAAATCATCATGATCATAACTATCATAGTCATTTCATTCACTCACATGATCATATTCCTCATCTACATAATCATTTTAGGCATACAAGCATAATCATATAAAATTTGATGTGTCCATTCATTGGTATATCTATAGGGCATGGCATGGGTATATGATAAGGGATCCATATAATTATAAGTATTAAGGTATTTAGGATGCATACACATGGAAAATTTACAAAACCCTAGGATGAAAAATAATAGAAGAAAAAATGTTTATCCAAGTATTAAAGAATATATACCTTAAGAAAGAGGCCACTTATGAAGGTAAAATCAGAAATTAGATTTGAAAATTAGATCTCAATATAAAAATATGAAACCCTTATGAATATAGGAAGAAACCCTAAGAGAACCTAGGGGTCTTTTGTTCTATACAATTAATGGGTTCACTAATATTTTGATCTAAATTTTGATTTATATTATATAAACAAGATAAAAATAAAAAATAATTAGATTGCATAAGAGAAACTAGCCCACATATAAATTTGAGTCAACTAGTCGAGTATTAATAATTTAATGAAATTTAATATTTATGTAAATGACCTATAAGATGTGGTAATTAGCTTGTTTATATTTTTTTCTAGTCATTGATATGGTATAATTATCAATAGAGGTCTAGGATGAATCTGTGGTTTTTAAGATATAGAATTAGAGTCCCTGCACCTATTGGGATGAGTTTGGAATTTCATTGACACTTATTATAGGGAAAAATATCTAATAAATACTATAAATATATAGGGGATATATGTAGGTTTGTAACAATTTTTATCATTATTCATGTGTCTTCAAGTAACACCTATGTATCTAGATACCTTTGATCTTGCACATATAGTTATGTTTTCCTTCTCCTTTCCTCATAATACCAGTTTCATTTTTAACACTAGGTTTTCCTATAAAAATGGGTTATTTGGAAGGGTTGAGTTAACCCCAATCACTCCCCCTCAAGTGGTTCATTAATTCCTACATTTCAATACTCCAAAGAGGACTAAAATTATAATTAGTTATCCATAATATCTAAGTTTGTCTAATTAGTGTAATACTTACATGTAATGCAATCCTAAGTATGGTTTTCAATAATTAACAATGTATTATTTTGACCTTTCATTTTTATTTATACTTGGCTCAAGTATTGATCCTTTGAAAGGTTTTATATTTAGAAGCTTTAGGGAAGTTCTTATCAATGTGAAAAAAAATTCCTCTGATAGGTAGGTGATACATAGATCAATGCTAGATAAGAATAAGTTTAGGTTTTCTTTGTATAAATAGAAAAATATTTAGTTAATTTCCCTTTGCATTAACGTCTAAAATGTATGGGCCAACCCATATGAATAATTTTAAATTGGTAAAATATCCATTAAAGGGTGTGTGGAGAGGTTTGACAGACTAGAACTATTTGAGGAAAATTGGAAGTGATAGAAAGTAGGAAACAATGATCTGATATCAAGAAAATATCTAAATGAGATAATAAAATGTTCAAGTAGATAATACAGAAATCTTGTGTAGTAGTGAAGGAAATTTTGGAAGTCTAGGCCCATATAAGAATGAATTACTAAGAGAGGTTGTGATCAAGAGTCAATTATGTACACACGTCATGTATATTAAGGATTTGTTAAAACTAAAATTTCAAGTGTTTATTCACAAATATGAATGTATACCTTTACCCACCCTCTCCCCACTCCATTTTTATTTATGTAATGAAATTACTAAATTAAAAGGATAGAAAGTGATGTTTGTGTGTAACTATGGTGGATGTGTTTAGGTAGGTATTGAATGTTGAGCCTTGTTCCATGCAAAACCTATAATGAAACATGTAGAAGTAATTTTTCATTTATGGTATAAAATTATAAGTAAAAACATTGAACATATGTGAAATTTAAATAAAAATGAATGAATACACATGTATTCATATGAACCAAGTTTCCTTTTGGAGACAATGGAGAATGGGGTGATCATACCCCTTAGATATGTTAGTTTTAAAACTATGGGTTGAGTTAAATATTCCTCAACCTTTATTGGAGATGGATAAGTTCTTAGAAGTTAGGTCACATAGAACTTCAACCACACTACTCATATTTTTTGAGAATGGGACTCATCATGTGTTCTAGTAAAATTTGAGTATTTGAGAATATGAGAAACTAAGTTTGAGTGTGTTTGTTGAATCATTTAATATAGATGGATTATATGATTCAATATGAGTATCTGAGTACATCTGAGTGAGTTTGAGTAAGTTTTTGTATCTAATGTGTCACATATGCCTTGTATATTCCCCTAATATAGTTATATGTGTAATATTATTAATATAACATGTGCCAAAATATCATAATATATAAAACTTTATTGCATATGCCACTCATATGCCCCTAATCTAATAATTTGTGTAAACCAAGTCATATAATGTGTAATAATCTCATATAATCTATGAAATCTCTCTTATAACTCTCTAAAATATCTAACCTATGCCTTGCATATGCCTCCAATAATTGTAGAATATATGATAATATGAGTAAATTTGTGATAATATAGAGTAATATGTGCCCAAAATCTAAAACTTTTATGATAAATTCTTAATGTATGTGTTTAAATTCCTTAGCATGTAATGCAAGCCACTATTTATGCCTCCCTTTTGGGGTGATGAATGTAGCCCATAAATTAAACATCTCAAAATAAAATATTTATATGCATCATGTTATATACAAAATAATATGAACATGTATAAGCATGTGCTAGCATTAATATATTACATTATCATAGTAACATTACATCATTTTATCATATATGAAAACACGTATCCTATGGATTAAGAGTGTCATGTCAAGATAGATATAACAATGATAAATGTAGTGATAGAGTCAATATATAAATGAGCATAGACAAACTAAGTAATAACTATGTAGAAGGGACATGACATTTTCATGGCACCACACAATAATAATATGTGATCTAGATCATGACATCATAGGCTCAACAAAAAATCCTTGATATATCCACACATAAGCACATAGATCCACAAAGTCAAAAAACATTTTTCATGGCCATGACACACACAAATAATTATAAAAACACACATGATAACACATAGTTTTAAATGGGGTAAAGAGTCATATATGAAATAAGCATTAATCATGCATTAAAAAATTCAAGGTTTATCTACACAATCAATGTTTATCATCATCGTATATAAAAAAATATAGTATCCAAATAATTAGTAGTTTAAGTAGTATAAGTAAGAATAATCCATGTTTAATCAATGTAAAAATAATTCAATATTATCAATGGAATGGTCATAAAAATATACAGCTTGAGTAAAGTATACCAAGATGCCCCTAGTGTAACCATGCTCCTAATGTAGGAAGGTATCCCATATGTGTATGAAATTCCTAAATTTATATTTCCATTCCATACAATATATGTATGTTGTGAATCTCACTCATGTATACCATGAAACAAATATGCATATAAAAATTGGATATATAATCTACCATATGTGATAATTCATACAAAAATCAAATAAATAAGCAATACATGTTATGCATAGGTCCTAGTTTTTTATTTTTTTAACATTTAAATATTTTATATTTAATAAAATTGAATTAATTTAATATTTTTTTGTAAAATTCACATAGACAAATGATTTACATAGAGTAATTCATAGGTTTTCCCTCAAGTAAAGCCAATCGATAACTTGTTGTGCCCAATTTCTTTGCGATCACACATGGTCCTAGCCAATTTAGTTTGAAATTTCCCTTGGTTGATATTTGAAGCTATTAAATTACATAGGTTGATTCATTTTTGAATTAGTCTTATGATCTATCTTTTTTGGTGATTTTTTTATTATCAATTACCTTGCTTAGATATTTATTATTATATATTTCCTTAGTTGGAAAAGATTCACTTTTAAGATCTAAAGTTATTGACTTATGATAAGAAGTATTATTAAAGTTGAAAACACATGTCCATACATTTTAAACAAATTTATCCTTATATCACTTAAACTCTAAATTTAGAGTAGAAACCTAGTTTTTAAGGTCATTCATTGTATGTATCATATACATCATCTGACTATTAGTTATGGTGATGGTTTGGAAAGATTCATTTATATATTGCATCTCACCATCTATCGTAGACATAGGTATATTAGGATTAGCACAAATATTTCTATCATTGCATGGCTTATAAGTACTATTACATTCCTTAGAGACATCATTTCATAATTTTGAATTATCACCACATTGATTTTATAAAGAATAAGGAAAAACATCACATTGCATTTTAGTTGTATCACATTATACTTTAGGAGAAGGAAAAACATCACATTATTTTAATAGAAGTAGAATCATATTATATGTCACTATAAATAACATTGGTTTTAGAAACATCATTTTAAGGCAGGGCATCATTCGATTTAACATGTAAATAATTTATCCATTGCCTTAATGTATTTTCATTTTTAATTTGAATCCTAGTAGGATCAAGAAATGTATTAGTTAATTTATTGCTAATTTCTTCTTCTTCTAGTGTATGATTAGTGGAAGAATGTAAGGAGAAGTATAATTAACTTCTTTAATTTTAAACCTATTTTATATTTATTCTTAATCAGTAAGAATTTACAAATATATATCACTAGTATTCCAATCTTCAACATCATAATTATCACAACTATCATAGACATTTCCTTCACTCACACAAGCATATTCCTCATCTAAATAACCAGTTTCATTAGGCATACAAATATGATCATCTACATCTTAATTTGTCATTTCATTAACATACATAGAAGGCATGGAATGGGTATATGGTAAGTGATCCATATAATTATACCAATTAGGGTTATTAATATGTATATGCATGTAAAAGGTACCGAACCCTAGGATGATAAAGAATAGAATCACAAAACTACTCCTAGTATGAGAGCAAACATATAAATCTAGGGTTTGAGTAATGGATACCATATGAAAGTTACCATTTATACAAGGTAAATCGAAAATCATATCTCAATATAAAAATATTAGACCCTAATGACAAAAGGAAGAGGGCATAAGATAACATAGGGTGTGTTGTGTTTTGGAAAAATAATGGGTTCACAAATAAATTATATCTAATTTTGGATTTAGTTTATCTAGAAAAGATAAAACTATAGAATAATTATATTGCATAAGATCTAACAACCAACATAGAAATATGAGTGTAATTATTAAATTATTACTTATTCAATACAATTTATTATTTAATTATATGACCTAAGAAATAGGGTACTTAGCTTTTTTATCCTTTTTTCTAGTCTATGATCGAGTATAATTATTAAAAGAGATGTAGAATGAATCCATGATATCTCAAATATATAAAAAAATTATTTTCACTTTCTCTATTCATTCAAGTTCTTCTTCGACACCTATAATAGGGTAGAACCATCTACTAAATACCAAAACCATCTAGGGGATGTACAAGGTCTATAAAAATTTGGATCATTATGCATATGTCTAAAGTAAATATTATGTATTTATATACCTTATTTCCTACACATATCTTTATTTTCCTTCTCATTTCTTAAAAACCCTAGATCTACTTTGGATTCTAGGCTTGCCTATAAAAATGGATTAGTGGGATTGGTTAAACTAACCCAAATCACTCCCTATTGACTGGTTGAGTGTTACGTACAATCTATTACTCATCTTAAACCACACATAGATATCCTACCTAGCTGAGTGTGAAAAATCAATGTAATAGTAGCATGTAATGTAATCTTTATTATGGATTTCAAAACTTGAAAACCTATGGCTTTCACCTTGCATTACTTCTCATACTTGGCTTAGGGCCTACTCTTTTGAGGGGTTTCATATTTGGAAGCTTTATGGTATTTTGTCTCAATGTGAAAATGATTTCTTAAGATATATAGATGATAGATATGAATTATATTTGGCTTGGTTTATATGAATCTATTAGTTTTTGGGTAGTTTCCCTCCATAATGACATGTGAAACATATGGCCCAACCCATATGAATAATTTTCATTTTATAAAATAGTTATCAAATGGCATGTAGATAGATCTAGCTGAGGTGGATGGATCTGATATACCATAGGGAAGACCAAAAGTGTTTCAAAAGTAGTAAAATTGATCTCATATTAAGAGAATGTTTGAATGAGATAATAAGTTATCTAGGTAAAGACTACATAAATCTTGTGCAGTAAAAATAGAAATTTTGGGAGGTTGGGCCCATAGATTAGTGAATAGCTAAGAGAAAGTGTTAGCATTTGTCAATTTTGTATGCACAAGTCATGTATACTAAATCTTGGTCAAAAATGGTATTTTAAAGTGTCTAATATAAATTATGAGTGTCTACTCTATCTTATAAGACATTTCTCAAAATCTAGTCCTATAGTAATCTTCTAATTAAGCCTCATCATGATAATATCCTTAAAATTCATGAACATTATCAATTTGTGATATATTATAATCATTATCATTCAAATAAGGAACATTATTATTTTGTAAATACACATCATTTCCATCATTTAAAATAGAAAATAAAAAATACAACGTTATAAACATTTCCATATTCCAATGTATTTTTAAGGTTGATCTAGATTTAAGAAAATGAATTTAAATCATATCCACAAGTTCTTAATTAATCCTAATACTCTTATTGGTTGGGTTCTTAGATATAATATATTTATGTGGATTGAATTGAAATCACACATGAAACATACACACCATACAAACTTACAAGGGTTTGAAAAAAAGGAAACCTAAGGTTTGGGATCAAGAAATGCAAAGCTAGGGCTATTGGATCTTAGAACATGTAATAAAATTATGATCCATGGACATCTATGTATTTATGTACACTTATCCTTTAGTCACATATGAGTATTATGCACACCTTAACTTGTATTAATTTTTTTCACAACTCTTTTGCATGAACATAAATATCACCACATTTTTGTGAGCCCCTTGCACCTTGAAAAACACTTGTTCACCACTGCATGTCTATAAAATACTTCACTTATGTGTAGATCCTCTCATATCTAATAGAATCCTTATGACATAAAAAATATTTTGCCTTTGCAAAACACCCTTAAGTATTTCCACATGGTACTTCTCAATTTTGTGACTTGGATAATAATACCACAATTGGATAGTAGCACCATTTTTAGGAATGTGGTGGTAGTGTCCTAATATTAGCAGTAGTGTCCTCTATACATGAATGTCTCAAGCTTTTAGGTACACCTATGTTTGGATATTTTATGTATATTCTTACATGCATGAGTTTTTAAACCCTATATTTTTCCTATAAATGATTAATTTAGTGAGAAAACCTTAATCATCCATATAGCTAGGGCATCTGATTGATATGATTTGAAAGATGTGTTTGTTAGTAGGTTAGGTTGGAAAGCCTCAACACCTTGTTATTAAGAGAGTTTCCTACATACCAATAATTTGATGAGGGATCAATCCTAATGTAGTTTTCCCTACCTAAGTATTGGTACAAGTGCAAGTGAAGATAGTATGATAGTGGCCTTAAGGGCTTGAATGTGCTTGAGACCATAATTATAGGTAATCTAGCTTAGGACTATTGTAGATGGTAGTATGTAGAAGTAGGGTAGAATAGGGATTGATAACCTTAATTATGCACCACTTGTTCTAAGTTTGAATATGTATTTTCATCTTATTTCCATCTAGTGGTTAGAGGACTAAAATTCATGTATATATTATTTTGATGCTTATGCGGGTGATAAAAGAAGTCTAAGCCAACCCTAGGAGGTTTTAGTTTTTAAAATATATCTATTTAGGGAAAATAAAGTTAGAAGATATTAGTGTTATTTTTGGGACACTAGTGCCATTTTGGGGATACTAGTGCCATGTGGCATTAGTGTCCTTATTATGGAGCTAGTGTCCAGCTAGCATAACACTAGGCACAAAGGGCTGGGATCAAGAAATGAGGGTCTAGGGCTGATTTAAGGCTAGATATGAATACCTATGTCTGGCATAAAGGCTAGATAAATGTGATAATAGGCTATATGATAGGTCTAGGGCTAAGCCAGTGATAGGTAGTCTCAAGTATCACTCTTGGCACTCAAATACCACTTTTAGGTGATTACATTCCCCCCCACTTTAATCTAAAAATGTATAAAATTGAAATGACTATGATAAAGGAAAAAAGAAGTGTACTTAGACATACCTAGGAGGTAAAGCTCATGAAGATAGGTTTAAGTATGTGAAGTTGGGTTTAAGTATGTGAATCATGCTTTAATGTGCGTCCTACAAGTGAAACATGCATAAATTATTCCTTACTTAAGATATATCAAAACCAAAAGATTAAACTAAGTAAAGAAGTAAAATTGAGTACAGAGATAGGAGAGAGGAAATAAATGAATACACCTCACTAGTTATGCGAACCAATACATAAACCTAGTGATAACATGTGTGTGTGCATGTATATCATGATAAATTAGTGAATAACTTGTACTAAGTTGATGGATTTATCAATCCTCATGTGTGGGTGTCTCAAAAACTCAATCCAGTTTTGACTCCATCATTGCCCACCCCTGCTTGGTGGATCATGACCTATGAATAGCTTAGATTGGACTAATGATGTGTCTAACCCTCTCATTTAGGTGGCTCAAGAAATCAAATAGGATATGAATCCATCATTTCCCACCCATGTGTAGTAGATACATTTGAAACTAAAATTGCACAAAGTAACTATAAATATCTAACTAGTTATGTCAAAATTATGGCCATTCAAGTATATTAAGTAGTTATGGTATACTTGAAAATGCCAACCATTCTAGATGGAATAAGGCATGAAACTGGTATGAAACATTGAATATGATTTCATATGCATAAATTGTAGATAATGACATGGAATTTATCATTTTTTCCAATCATCTAGTGTATAAGTGAGTATATAGAAATAATGTGCCATGCACATGTCCCCAAATTTTATATCTGAGTATATAGATTATGGACCGAGTTATAATAATCCATATCAAGGTTAATAAAATGAATATGGGAATGGTCATATCATGCATGATGCCCCTAATCTAAGCAAATTGGTATGAATCTAATTTGATCTAGTATGAATCTAAGCAAAACTAAGTAAAACTAAAAAATATATAATTGAACCTGTGCAAACTTGTACTATATCTATTGTACTTTTTTGGCCAATATGGGTTTTTTTAAATCTAAGGATAATATACAATAGTGACATGTCTTGGATAGTATGGCTAGTTTTATAAATGTGGCACTAGTATCCCAATTTGGGCATTAGTGTCCTTTTGGTGTAATTTCTATGCAACTGTGCTACTTTATGTGTCACTATTTTCTCACTATATTTATCTGAGTCTAATTTCTATAATTTGAGCTTGTGTGATGAAACTTACTATGAATTAAATATAAGATATTTATCTCTATGATAAACCACTGTGAATACCCCTTATTTTAAGAGGAGGTGTTGAGCCTATGCAAGAACTATTTTCAAAAGAAAAAGATCTAAAAAATGTGTGTTAACTGGAGCATATATGATATAGGCATAATAATCCAATATAATGTGCATACATAACATAAAAATATAAGATAATCTAAGCATAAGTATGTAATGTAAGGTTCATGTCATTTCTAACATTCACAATGGTCTCAAGATAGATATACCAATTTATGTAATAGTAAATATGAGTAAAAATTAGGTAGTTACCAAGGGGTATGGGGCATGATGTCCATCACGACACCCAACTAGGAAACGGGAAATGTATGAGGACCCTCATAGCATCAAAAATTAGTGTTTGTAATAATTAAATATAAGTGTCATGGCCATAATGCTTACAAGAATGCATACATACAAAACACATGAGGCACAACGTAGGCCAAGGGGCCAAAATACAAGGGACATAGGCACATGTCATTAAATTTAAGAAAATAATACATACAAGGACATGTTTAAATGTATATAGACACACACAGTAGGAAATTTAGCTTAGATATTTCATGAACAAAATTTTCCCTCTTGAGGAGGGAGTTAAATCCTCCTCACTTAAGTGATAGCATGGGAACTCTTCAAAGGTTTTTGGTGACCTTACAGCTAAAGAGAACCTCTAGATTAGGGCTATATCCCTTGATGCATCACTTAATAACTATCATTAAACCTATTGATTACAAAGAAAAAGGGAGAGAGAATTTAAAGTAATATAAACTAGGGATTTTATGCACCAAATATATCTCCTCCACCTACCTATCATGCACTAAAAACTTGAATTATGATTGAGTCTAATTGCACAACTCAAATGGAGTCTCCAAACATGAGTGTTTCATGTAGAGGCTATACATGATACATTGACTAAGGGGATGATGAATATTATTAATAGAAACTAATGAATACTTCCACTTTTGATCCATACAAGGATATTTTAATCACTCTATGTAACCTATAAATATAACTAACACCTTCAAGTAGATAAGAAGATAGCACAAATGAGAGGAGGTTGCATACACCATCACTAACATTAATTAACTAACATGAATCATAAACTAATTATAAACATAATAAAATTATATAACTTAGTTTTATTCATATCAAAGGTAAATAATGAGTGTTCATTTAGGTAGGGCTATGCAATATCTAGCAAAATGATCACTTACAATGCTAAAATCAGGCATATATAAAAGAGAAGGAAGAAGAGAGAAAGGGAGAGAGGAGAGGTGTCAAGAGAAAATGATGGCTTCTAAATACTCATGAAGCAAGTTAAAAATAAGAAAAAAATCCAAATTATAGTTATGAATTATATCTTCAACATGTGTACACTCCATTTGATGATAATCTTCTCAAGGCGGCATAGGAGTTATGTTTGGTTTGATGACTCACCCTTGAGTTCTTGAAAATGCCCCTTGGAGTGATTAGGAAATTCCAAGTCATATTATTAGAGTCTAAATACATTATAAAATTGTTTAATACCTATAATAAATCATCTCACCACCTTTTTTATTTAATTTTATTCATAGTTATCATGTTTGCTCTCTTGGAGGCCTATTCTTTGTAGCCTTATTTGGACACAAACATCCATGGTTTGAGAGATAAAAAATTATTATATTTAAAATAATTTAAAATTTCAGTACCCTTTATCCCCTTCAATATTCACTCAAAATTTAATTACCCAAATCCCAATGTACACCCAATTTATCAACACCCATCTTTCTCAATTAGGCTTAATTATGCCTAATACACTCCTACAGTACTAGATATTGTACAAAACCATGTAATAAAGTTTAAAAACATCTAAAATATAATTGGTAACACTAAATAATGTGATATGGGAAATTTTCATGCATTTTCATGGGTTATAACTCTAGTTAGGTGAGTTTTAAGTTTTGTAGCCCTAGTTGGCTTTAACACAGGCCTAAGTAGGTCAAGAGCAAAGAAAAGGGTAAAATTTGAGTATTATAGAACTTAAAGATAATAAAATTCATGGATTATGTCTTACCACATTCCTCCATCTCTTTAAAAAACCATTTTTCCTTGGACAACTTCAATACCTCTCTAACAAGCAAAAAGGAAAAACATTATGTGCAAAAGAGGACTATCAAGTGGGTTGTAAGTGCTCTTATGGATTTTTATTAGATTATAAACATGTTGGTAACAATAAATGGTTGATTAATGAATATCCAAAACTTAATATATTAATCCAAATCACCATCCCAATTAAAATCATTGCATACTCACTTGAAATCTTGAAAATGAGCTACAAAAGATCTCTTTAACAAGGTTGTAAATTTTTGTTGGGTTTGATGTTTGTTGAGGATAAAAACAATGTTTTTATTAAATGATAATATTTTATATACATTACACATAATTTATTAACATAACCTCATGTATTTAATACATTCATATGTTCTTCAAACATCACATACCATGCAAGGTTTATCTCTCTTACTTGAGGATGTAGACTTATAAGTCTGCAAACCTATAAGTCTATATTTATCTCAAATTATACCATTCATGATGATTTATTTGGTATTTAATAATTGTGATATTATTATTTATATTTCAGACCATTTTTAAATCTTAAAACCCCCTTGAAGTCTATCAACTATCTCCAATGGCCTAGTTTTTGTTGGTAAATACTAAACTAGTGTTCTTTAGGGTTGTGGCTTGTTAATTCACCTCAAGGATGGATTTAGGAGTTTTATCCATTGGTGGATATATATAAAAGTTTATTATATAAAATTTATGTATTTAAATTAAAATTTCACTTTTGATATCACTCAAAACCTCAAAAATGACTGGTCATTAGACCTTATTTCTTGCCCTTAAAAGCTATAGATGCACATTTAGACTATATATGCATATTTTGGTGTTCCCTATGATTATAATGGAACTTAAACCTTATAATCCATTATAATTATGTATCTAAAAACCTAATATGACTCTAAAACTCATTTTTATTTCAAACCCTATTTAGTTTATCCCAACCTATAGGCAAACCTATAGGTGATTGTGTTAGTTTTGACACCATCTGCTTTCTCTCATGATTAGCCTTTCTCCTTTGATGGTATCTTATGGGTGTTTAAAGAATATTGTTTTTTTATATTACTAAAACCCTTTTGAATATGTATCATTAACTCATCCATGAGTCACAGTTTAATAGCTTCTCATATTTACCATTGGAGACTCATTGAAGCACACAAGACCACTGCCTTTCAAGGTATACCATCTAATCCTTAAGGATTACCTTGGGATAATTTATTGATATTTATTATCATTTATAAACACATATATTATCTATAAACACAAATAAATCAATATCACAATGTGCTTGGAGGTTCATTCAAATCTTTTTGCCAATGAGCCTATTGGTATGTTTTAGAGATGGTTGTGAGACCATATGAGCACAAGAGGACCTTTAAAATATGGAAGTAGATATATAGATATGTTATAAATAGTTTTTTAATCTAATTTACAAAATTTTCACTCCAAACATAATTTCCTCCATCTTCAATAATGCCATATCTTGAAAACCCTTGCCTACCACCTTCAAGAACACCAAAAACATATCATTTTTGTCACATGATTGTCCACATGTTCCAAGTGATGATTGAAAATTATGTGTGATGGATATTCAAATACTTTAGGATATCAAAAAACCACTTATTTTCATCCATTATCCTTCAAACTCACTGAGAAGGGAAAAAACCTACTTGTAGGGTTTTAGATTGCTTAACTTGTTAATGATTATTCATAAAGCATAGACCTTAAATACTCAAACTAGTTCCTATAATTTAAATGTAATAAGTTACCATATACACCCAAAATATAATTATATCCAACTCTCTTTCCTCATCATGGAATGAAAAATTAAAAATGGCCTTCACTAGCTTGCAAAGAGGTTGATGCAGGAGATGAAATATTTTTGGGTTTTTTTGGACATTCAAATGCTAAAAAAATCATGATTTTACCTTGAAAAAATTATAAATACCTGAAAACATCCATTTATTACATGAATTAGCCATCTCCACATTGAAAATTTTCTTTGCAAGCCCTTGACAAGTGTATTTCTATGTTATATCTCATATTCTTGATCTTTGGAGGATCCCACCACTCCTTACACATTGAGATAACCTAGGTGGACATGTGTGATGGAGAAATAACATTTTAATATCTTATAAACACATTATAGGCCTCAAATTCAACTTTATCCTTCTAGTTAGCAAAGGTAAATATTACCTTAACATCTACAAATTTACCTTAACCTTTGATAAACATGAAATAACAATGTTTCTATTGTCACCAAATCTTGCACCCTAGAGATGGGTTTTCAAGAATAATATAAGATATTAGAAACATGGGAATACCTATAGGCCTTTGGGTTTTCTATAACAGAGGTAAACCTTTAGTTTTAAGGGCTAGCTCCCTAGATTGATCCTTGAGTGCTTATCACCTACACTACTTGCTTGCTTGGGTGGAAAGAGATAAAAAGATAAATGAAAGTAAAATAATCTAATGAGGTGATACATTAGAATGATCTCCACTAGACTACCATATAATTATATAAAGAAACATGACTCACAACACTAGTCTCAAATTTTTGAATTGTTCTAACATTAGTATTTCAAACATGGAGATGATATGCATTGAACTACTCAAGGTGAGTGAACCAGAGGTCATATTGTAAATAATAAGTATACTCCTTACACTTAAATATATAAAAATTCACTTGAATACACTTCATGTGACCTGTCAGAGTGGAAACTACTTGCATCAAATATGGAAGAGTAAGGAGAAGGCAAGGATAGACATTAATCATTAGACACTTCACTATTCACCACTTCACACACTTAGACAATATAGCTTGTGAAATCAAAACCATATTGAAAATATTTATTTCAAAGTCAAAATACAATATCAAACTAGTAGGTCTTCACCATACTAGATGTGGATTCCATTACAAAAGCTAAAATGGCTTGCATTTATAGAGCATGTGAGAAGAGAGAGAAGAAGGGAAGTGGAAAGGTCATAAAGACAAGTATCAAGGCATGAAAACTAGTTACATTATAGCATAATGGAATGGATAATAGACCATGAAAGTCTTTTTTGATAAATATTTATATAAATCATGAAAAAGTCTTCAAACTAGTGTGGGGTCCTCAAAAGGCCTTCTTGAAAACTACCTTCATGATGAGGCATCTCTTGACCACTCAAAATTAAACAAGGAAGACTTGACACATATGCACTATCTTAGGGAGGTTAGAATCAAGACATAATAGTCATCAATTGTGTTTTGAACTAATAGCCCTCTTCATGACACTTGTACTCACCATCTAGAGTCATTCATTGGTCTTCTAGTTATCATTCTTCACATTTGTCATTTAGGTGGCTTGTTTTTGCTCAACCAAATCCATGAAGAGGTATTACAACACCTATACAAAGTCTATATGCCTTATAATCTATTAATTAGGCATTAAAAATATCCAAAACCAAGCTTATCATCTTCTCACTAGGTATTCACTCCTAATTTTCATTATTTGTTGAAGACTACATGAAATGAAATACATATTAGTTGACCTTTTATGCAAAATTATGGTAATAAATGAGAATAAGGAGATAAAATAAGTCCTTATAGGCCTCATTCAATAGTTTACATCCATCAAAGCTCTTATGTTCCTGTAAAACAAGTCAAAATCTATAAAAAAAACCTTGAATTTATCTTTTCCATACAAGTAGGGTACATACCAATTAGGTGTCCATGAGACTGAGAGAGTCTTCAACAAGTACAAATCAATTTCTAATCCATACTACCCCTCTTGAACAAAACTAGGGTTTTTGGAGGGTTTTAGAGGGTTTTTCTTCTTAGGGATGATTCATAAAAACCAGATGTCCAACCCATAAAAAAATCCAAAATTCTTAAGTTCATGACCCTACTCAATTATCCTTAGCTCTTTGAAGCACCATGTAATGTGTATGTATAGGTATGAGTGTCTAAAATTGGCCTGGCAAGCTTTAAAATGCATTATGTTTACCCCTATGATGGAACTGGGTCAAAATGACCAACTTGTGTTCTTCCTATACAAACCAATGGTTCTATCACATCCTAAAATTTCTATTGAAGGTCATCAAATGGAAAGGAATGGTCATATGGTCGAAGTGAAGTTAGGCCCTTGTAGGGCTTAGGTCTAGTTTTAGGCCTAATAGGCCTAATTGTACCTAACTACCCATGATGACCTCTGAGTGGTTTTTAAAATTTTTAATGATTATACACCTTTTTTTACCCTTATTATAACTATACACACCTTTATATAACGTTCTAAGACTTCCTATCACACTCTCTTAACATCTTCATGACAAACCTATAGTTTTCATCTTGACTAGGAGTGACCTCTATCTAAGATAGAAAAGAAGGAATATCCCCTATTTGATCAACCAAATTGAGGATATGAGACTTTATATAAGGTTATTATAGCCTTATACACCAAATGTTAGGGTTGGATCACACCCATATAACTCTCAACATCACAAATCTCTCAAGATTAGCTTCTCAAACCTAGTGATGTAGGTTCTAGAACCTCAGGCTGAGTGTAGAGTTAGAATAGGTTTTTGCTCTATTTATCTTCTCTAAGAGTCTCATGAATATGAAACTACCAATGTGGGAGTGGTATCCACATTTTCACCATCTTATATCTCTTTCAGCCCTATTGACTCACATCTTTCCTTTGTTAGAGCTAGTCTACAGTCATATTGTAGATGCTTATTTTGGTGGAGTTGGAGGTTTCCTGTAGGTGTCTATTCATTTTTGAAAATTAATATTCATGCCATAGTTATTATTGAAGTATTTAATATAATTTAACACTTTTTTTAACTCAACTCTTATCTTAGGGCTATGTTCGTCATTCCAACTACCTTTCTCAATATGTCATGAGTTACTCTGTCTACTATCACAAATTGTAAATACCTATAGATGTGCATTAGGTAGAGTTTTAAGAGATCCTGTAGGTGTTCATCTATGCATGAATATTGTGTTTCATTAAACCATCCTCCTGTTATTTTATTTCATATCATGATTTGAGATTAAGTGCCATTCATCACTGGAAGATGGTTACTTTTGGTTATCTTAGAACAATATTTACAGAGTGCCTCAAGCCAAAACCTACATGAGTTATAAGCCATTCAAGCATCATCATATATTGATCAAGTATCCATTTTATTTTTTTAAGGCATTTCCCTTATGTTTGGGATACATGAGAGAAACAATAAAACCTATCCATTCCTCAAAACACTTTAATATGGAAGGACCAAGTGTATGAGAAAAATGTGATTTAGAGAATTTAAGGTAAATTGTCTCAAATACAACTTTCCTAACTTGAAAACATTAAACTCAAACTTAACTACACAAATTAACTTCACCATTATCAAAATGGTCTTCACTATTCTCCTATAATTCAATTAAGTTTTCAAATGAGTTCAACTATATTCACTTCAACACTCTTAGACCTCTATGGATTGAACTCAGACCATTAATGGAGCCACCTATAGGTGAAGATATTCTTTGAATTGTATGTGTTGAATTGGTTATCATAACCAAATTCTAACCTTTGAAATATCTAAATATTGTTTTTTCACCTTAGGATACTTATTATAACTTTTAAACCTCCTATATTATTCAACATGATTGGTCAAGGCTTATTTTCACCTGATTGTAGATGATAGTCACAAGGGAAACTGATTGTGTGTATGTTTTGGACATTTCACACAATCAATTCTAGTCTTCAGACTAAAAATTCAAAAAATAAATTATTTTGCATGATCTCAAATTTTAAAATAAAAAATTCTAACCTTTTCTAGAAGCCACTTACATGATAATAACTCTACAATAGGTGAAACACTGGTCTACAACTTCAATGGTGTCCTCAACTAAAAAACTAAGATAATCTAGTTCATCAGTTCACCTTCACATGTGCAATAAATATTGAAAACATTTTTAGGAAGGTCATGTTTCTAAAGATCATTTACACAACTTTAACTACACATAATAATACAAATAGAGAAGAAACCTAAAGTCCATGGGGATGAGCAAGCAGAAAAGAGTCACTAGCACTCTTAACAATGGTTCATGAAACTCAGGTCACCAATCCTATGAATATTTCCATTAAGTTGTATTACATATGGATTAGTACCACCAACAAAGTTCACTTGCTCTGACTCAACTCTTTCTATCCATACCAAACTAAAATTGGTTGACCATTTTAGCTTGTCTAAGAGAGTGATAGGAAAGATAGGATGGTTTTGATTATTTTTAAGTATATAAAATCTTTCCAAGCATGTAATTAGATTTTTATAATCCCATGATACACTTATAAATTCACCAAACATGCCAAATGTGTTGTACAAGCCATATAACTTCTTGAAATTGCCTTAAACTACCTAACCCTCTTGATTTCAATGTTGCACCTATAGTTTTTAGTCTAAATCTACCATATCTAAAGTTAATATGACATATATGACATTATATATACTTTTGAAACATTTTCCCTCTATGGTAAACCCTTACAAGTTCAATAAATGACCCAAAAGTGATCCCTAGATGAGATAAGATGAACTATAGACAAATATGACAAAGATAAACATATGTTTGACCTTATCAAATACCATAGGACAATTTTACACCCTAGGGGAGACCTATAACAAGTTTTATTATATATGGGATTGACTTAATTTGACTTGTGGTGAAATTAGTCAATAGTTTCATCTTACCATACCTTGTCTATAGAATCTCACCTTCACCATAGGACATCATGTCACCTTGGAGATCAATATACCAATATCTCACCATGGTCAACATATCTTAATATTTTAAAAGTAACCTTAAACTTTTCTAATATACCTCAAGTTTTACAAACACCTAAACAATACCTTCATGAAATAGATAAATATAATATTAGAGGTATGACTCACCCTTATATACCATGCAATATACCTTAAGATGATCCAACATTTTACAAGACACCATTTTATGACAAGGTTTGACTAATAGACCAAGACAAAAACTCTCAAAAGCTAGAAATAAATTTAAACAAGTCTAAAAGAAAAGTTTAAAATTATCCTCATCTATGGTGGCTAATTTTGGCTAAAATCTTTGGTGACCTCATGGGATTGCATACTTGATATGCATCTAGAGCAGTTGCCTTCTTGCCTCCATTGGGATATAGAGTCACCTATGCTCAACACAAACTAAAATAGACCATGAAACTAACTTACAACCTCTTTAGAATAATGAAATAGATGACTTCCTTCATCAAAACACACAATAAGAAACAAACACATCAACAAGAAAACCAAAACCAATAAGACACACACTATGCTAAGAAGCACTTAGGGAAGACAAAACATGAAATTGTTATATACAACTAACATTTAAGAACTAATCATATTGGGTCAAAAGAAAAAATCCTTGAATCTTCTTCATGTGATGAATTAGTATGATGTTCAAGCTATTATTTATACTTTTTTATTTCTTTGGAATCTCTTTTATTGACCACCACTAGCTTTGAATTGACTTCAAATGGATCAATAACATTAAACATGTCTCCAATAAATACAACTTCATTTTGAAACTCATAACTTATCTCATACTTTTGTCCATCCTTAGCAATGTGAGACACCTCCAAATTGATCACAAGTTGATTCAATATGGTATAAATAATTTCATCTTCTATTGGTTATTTAAGATCCATCTCTTTCTCACCTTGAAGAGTATCATCTTCATCATAGCTTGCTTCATCATGAACTTGAACTTCTTGGTGATGACTTGTAGGATTTTTTGGCTTGCTAGGAGCTTTTCACTTATCATCAACAAATTCATTTTTTTCTTCAAGAGGTTTACTATCCAAAATTAAGAGAAAAAATTATAGCTCTTCCCAAAATGAAAATTCTTCTTGATCACTTTAAAACATTCCAACTTCAATCTCATGCTTGCAATTCTCTTAAGGTACAATAGGCTAGTCAAATACTACAAACACTTCAATGGAATCAAGACATACCTCACACTTAACTAAAATTTCATTAATTGTTTTATTATCATCCTTTATTTCATCAAGACTCAATCCATGACAACTATATTGGTATTCTTCTTCTTCCATTAAGAATGGAAGCTCATCTACCCTTTCAAAGTCTAGTTCAACATGTTTTTCTTATTCCAAACCTTATCTATTCTCTTCTAAGGGGATAATAACTTTTAAAGCTTCATTTTTAATCTCAGCTTCATGTTTTATATGGATCACATGCTTTCCAATCAAGTTAATATCTTCCATGAAACTATGGTACAACACTTCCATACCTAATTAGGATACTATTATTCACCTTTTTTAATGGAATCACATTGATTAGAGCCTGTTATCATGTTAACTTACACTCCTCCATCAAGATCATATTTCTCATCATCCTTGAATATTGATTTTATTTATCCTCAACAAAGAGGACTTCTCAGAAATATCTATTCATTATACACACTTGAATCACTCTCCTCATATCCTTCTTGAGGTTCACTTGTAGATGATTGATTTTCTTTCTCAAAGAATACTACTCATCACCTAGTTTTTAAAATCTTTCCTTGTCAACTGAATTCTCATCTTATACCATAAATATAATAGGTTATCCTTTACAAAATTATGGGGTAGGAGAGGAAGAGACTTCACTGGTTTTCTTGAAACATGATAGATTTTCCTTCCAACATAGGATTTTGGGAGGGCTAGGCTGATTTTAGTATTTTTAGAGAGATGGAAAATGGAATTATATTGAGGATGCTAAAGTATTCTCCTTCTACTCCTCAATCACTCTATCAAAATTTTACATATATTGATCTTCATGGATAGATATAACTTGAAGGGAATGTGAAGGACTTGAGGAACTTGGGAGCACTCTTGACATGACCTCCATATATTTCTATTTTTCTTGATTTTGGATTGGCATAAGAAGAGTTTAATTCTTAAGGATTATCATGATATAATTAGGATTCATATTTAAATAAGGCTTCTAAGATGGAATGGTTTTAGGCTCTTGAGTAAGAGTGGATAAATCTTACATGGACTCAAGCTTTTTTTTATGGTATATTACAAGTTAGAGAAGATTAGGAGTAGAATAAGGCTGACTTAGGGTTGGAGAGGGTAATTGAGGTTTATAGTATTAGAATTATTTCTCTCCCATCTTATCAACCTATCCTCTATGCATTTATTTAAATCTCTTACTTCCATCATTTCATTGGTTAGGACATGTTGGTTTCCTTCCTCAAAATCCACCCACTCACTCCTTGAAAACTATAATGATTCTCTTAGCTTTTGAATGAGATGAATAGGGACAACTTTTCCAACCTTTACTCCTCTATCCATATTTCTCATTACTATTTCATTCTTTAATATTCTCATGAGCAACTCAGATTCTTGTTCTTTCTTAGCTTGAACTTGTCTAGCTTTACACTCCTCATTATACCTTAACTCTTTCTCATAGACAAAGGCATAAAATGAAATATCTTATTATTGCTTATTGTGATCAATTATCATATCATTCTCTTTCATTTTCATTTCAATCTCAAGTCTTACCTCTTTAAAACTTTCTTCAAGTTGACTAGGGAAAGAATGACTTTGCCAAGGCTGATTGGGAGTATGAACATGGGTAGGAGGTGGGTAAGTACTATCAAAAGGATAATTTGTTGTTGAAGGACTACTTGATGAGAATTCATAAACATCATTAGCTTGATGTAAAGGATATGTAGGTAAGGAATATGAATTTTCATCAAAATAATTATGAAGATACATACTAATTTTATCATTTTCAGACACTTGGGCTAGTTATACCAGTTATGGTTCACTTGGAGTCACCATTTATTATTATTTTCATTCCTCCAAATTCTGATGTATTTAAGAGAAACATCAATAATTCTTCAATGGATGAAATTTTATGTCCCACTAGGCATGTCAGAATTATTATCAATAAAAGTTATACCCTTGAGGAGAGTGTTCAAGCCTATTCACTTAAGTGATATCATGGTAACTCTTCAAATTTTGTGGGTGACCTTATAGTTGAATATAACCTTTATATTATGGATATCTCACTTGATTCATCACTTAAGAACTATCACTAAACCTATTGATTGATAGGCTTGTTTTCCATAAAACTATTATCCAATACCTTACAATAAGGATTAAAAACCTCAAAAATATTGTTGGTCACACTAAATAAGGTGATATGGAAAAATTTCATACATTTACATGGGGTATAATTCCATTTGGTGAGTTGCATGTTTTCTACCCCTAGTTGGCTTTAGCACAAGCCTAAGTACGTTGAGAGCAGAGAAAAAGGTAAAATTTGACTTTTAGAGCACTTAAATATAATATAATAAATTTATTAGGTCTACCTCATCTTCATATATCTCCTCCAATATCCAATTTTCCTTTAACAACCTCAATACCTCTCTAAAAAGCAAAAAAGTAGAAACTTATATGTAAAAGAGGACTATCAAGTGGACTGTAGGTGCTCTTGTGAATTTTTATTATCTTATAAACATGTTTGGAAACATATATGGTTCATTAATAAGTATCCCAAACTTTTATTATCAATATAAATCTCTATCCTAATGTAAATCATTGCATACTCACTTGAAATCTTGAAAATAGGCTATAAAAGAGCTCTTTAGTAGGCTTGTAGATTTTCATTGGGTTTAATGTTTGTTGAGGATCACAACAAAGTTTTTATTCAATTATATCTTTTAAATAAATTATAAAGACTTTATTTTTATCCCATAATTTATTTAACATGCTCATATAATCTTCAAACATCACATACTATGTAAGGTTTATCTTTCTTACTTAAGGATATAGACCTACATGTTTGTAGACTTGTAGGTTTACATTTATCTCAACTTAGACCATTGATGATGTTTAAATTAGTAATTTAAGACATGATATTATTATTGAGATTTTAGACCAATTTAAAAGCTCATAATCCCCTTGAAGTCTCTCAACTATCTCCAAGGCCTAGTTTTTATTGGCAAACACTAAACTGGTGTTCTACATGTCTATGGCCTACTAATTCACCTCAAGGGTGGATTTAAGAGTTTTTTTACATTGGTTTATATATATAAGAGTTTCATATATACACATTGAGGTATTTAAATTAAATTTTCACTTGTTATATCACTCAAAACCTCAAAAATGACTACTCATTAGACTTTCTTTCTTGGCTTTAAAGACTATAGATGCACATTTAGACTTTATATGCATATTTTAGTGCTCCATATGATTCTAATGGAACTTAAAATTTATAAATACTTATCATGATTTATATCAAAATATAAAAGTCTTATCAAACTAATTTTTCTTGCAAACCCTATTTGGTTTATCCCAACCTGTAGGCATACTTGTAGGTGACTATGTTAGTCTTGACACCATCTCCTTTCTCTCATGATTGCCCTTTCTCCCTAGATGGTCTCTTATGGGTGTTTAAATCATATTATATTTAGATATTACTAAAACCCTTATTAATATGAATTGGTAACTCATCCATGATTCATAGTTTAGTAATTCTTCATATTTACCCTTGGAGACTCATTGAAGCCCACAAGACCACTATCTTTCAAGGTATACCATCTGATCCTTGAGGATGTCCTTGGGATACTTTATTGAGTTTTATTATCATTTAAAATCACATATATGATCTATAAAAACTAGTGAATAAATATCACAAGGTGCTTGGATGTTAATTCAAATATGTTTACCAATGGGGTTGTTGGAGTGTCTTAGATATGGTTGTGAGTCCATATGAGTGAAAGAGGACATTTAAAATGTGTAATTATATCTAAGTATATGATATAAATATTATTTAAGTATAATTTACAAATTTTTAATTCCAAACATAGTTTATTCCATTTTTAATAATTCCACAGCTTGAAAACACTTGCATGCCACCTTCAAGAACACCAAAAACATAGCATTTTTATCACTTGGATATCCACACATGAAAATTTACTATGGGAGATGATGTGAGAGGATTATTAAAACCCTTTAGGATTTCAAAAAACCACTTATTTACATTCATTATATTGAAAACTCACTAAGACAAGAAAAACCTTGCTTGTGGGGTTTTAGGAGGGCTTTGGTTTGCTTAAATTGTTAATGATTGTTTATAAATCATAGACCTTAAATGATAAAAAAAAATTCCTATAATTTAAATTTAATACTTTCTCTATACACCCCCAATATCATTGCATCCAACTCTCTTTCATCTTCATGGAATGAACACTTAAAAAAGGCCATCACTAGCTTACAAAGAGGTCCATAGAGGAGATGAAATATTTTGGGCTTATATGGACCTTCCAACTATGCCAAAATCTTGAGTTAACATTAAAAACATTAGATAGACCTAAAAACATCCATTTATTATATGCACTGACGATCTCCATATTCAAAAATCACTTTATAAACCCTTAACAAGTGTATTTTTAGGTTATATCTCATCTTCTTGATATTTGGAGGATCCCACCCCTATTTTCACATTGAAATAACAAGGGTGTATATGTGTGAGGTATAAATAACTTTGGCATATCTTAGAAACAAATTAGATGCCTCAAAATACATTTATCTTTCTAGTTATAAAAACTAAACATTACCTTAATTTCTCCAAATTTACCTCAACCTTTACTAAACATGAAAAACTAATGTTTCATCTTACCATATCTTGTCTATATAATATCACCTTCACAATAGGAAAACATGTCACATTGGAGATCAATATACTAATATCTTACCATGGGTCAACATATCTTAATCTTTTTAAAGTAACCTTAAAGTTTTCTAAGATACCTTAACTTTTCCAAACACCTAAAAAGGACCTTCATGAAGGAGATAATGACAAGACTAGAGGTATGTCTCACCCTTTAAGACCATGTTATAGACCTTAAGATGATCCAACATTTTACAAGACATCCTTTTATTATAAGGTTTGACTAATAGATCAAGACTAAAACTCTCAAAGGCTAGCAACAAAGTTAAACAAGTTTAGATGCAAAGTTTTAAATTATCCTCACTCATCATGGTCAATTTTGGCTAAAAAAATCCAAATAGAAGGACATGTTCAAATGTACACATACACAATCAAGAAAAATAACACACAAAGACATGGTCACATGTTCAAATCAAACATACTTTGAATAGAAGTGGTGTAGACCAAAGAATAATGGTATATTCAAATGCCCTCACATAGAATAAGCATAAAGATACAATCAAGTCTAAATTTGGAAATATAGAAATGAAAGTATGGATTAATATGTAATACAAATATGTGTAAGAGATAGGATGTACATATTTTGAGTCTAATGTAGTAATATCTATCAAAAAGTCTAAGTAAGAGTAGAATGATCAGTATCAAGATATAACAATGCTAAAGTTTGGATGCAGAGTATATAAAGATAGAAATTAGGAATCAAAACTATGTATAAGATGACCACAAGTAGGTGAATGTGGTAAACAAATACCCATGTATCAATGTATGTGCCCTTATTGGGTGGATAGTAGTAAATTTAGATTAAGGTAGTGGACCTAAGTCCTATAGAAATATGCAAGCACTTGACAAGAATAAGTGAAGCATGTATGTATGATAAAATCTACTATACTAAGATAGCTAGCATATGTAATGTCTGGAAAATATAATAAATGTAACCATAGCACTGCACTCAATGTATAAATTTTATTTTCTAAGTAATTATTTAAATGTTTTTATGTTTTTGACATATTATATTATTTTTTTATTTTTTGGATATAAGCTATGTAAAAGCAACATGGAAATGAACTATGTACAAGGAGTGTCACATCTTGATTTCTCTCTAAGTTGAATAACCTATTTGATACGTATATTATTATAGTTGATCAGTTGATTAACTAATGATTGATTAAGTTTTATGTCATATGTTGATTATGGGACAATTATGTGATTCTTAATTTACATGATTAGTTTGTATGAGTTAATAGTACTTTAACATTTCATACATTATGATCATGTTTGTTAATTATATAGCATTATTTTATGGATATAATAATGTTTTGGGATAACTGCCTTCATTATTTTTAAGTGGATGCAAGATAGATTCTTCCCTCAGAGTATGACAGAGGGAGAGAATCATTGGAGAGGGTGGTTTAGATGAATATGTTGGGGGATGATAGAGAACAAACCTAGAAACCCATGCACACACCAATTTAGTATTTCATGTTATATGATTAATAGTTTGATAAATATCTGTAGTATGATTTATTTTCAATTTGAATGATTATTTTGATCTTTTATGTTTTCACTAATCTAGTTGTTGTTGATAATCATGTTGATTTGTTTGAGTGATTTCGCTAATTTTTGCGATCGTACGTAGCTTATCTTGTATGATGTAATTACTTGGCTGAATGAGTGAATTCATATATGTTTTTACTTACCTTACTACTTTATTGGGTATGGTTATGTAGTATAATGTTATGATGTTATGTATGTACTATTGTAATAAGTACAGGTGGATTCCATTTTAGTTATTTAATCTATAAGATTAAAGTAATGATAATTAAATATTATTATTATAATATATGTATATTCTAAGGTCAAAAGATATTGATAGCATTGATTGAAAATGTCTTTATATTTTATTAAAGTTTGATCAAAGGTTTGAGATTTATAAAAAAATAGACATTGATAATATTGATAAAATTACTAAGGGAAATCATTGTGTTTGTAAAGTGTTGTTATGGATGGCTTGGTAACATTACACCATAGTATTTGAAATACATATTAACATAATCCATGATATATAGCCATTATTTTATTAGTCAATATCTAAATTTTAATGTAAATATAATATCAACTAAGTTTATAGTTGTTGCATGGAAGAAATGTAGGTTATTATGATTGTTGTTTATTTGGTTTGGTTATTCAGTTCTATGAAGTCAATGAGGGAATTATGTTAAGTCGATATCATGCATATATTATAAATATTATAAAATGATTATTTTAAGGATTATTTTATAATTATTGAGATGATTAGGGTTTATAATCACCTGTTGACTTTGATTTAACCATAATTTTACAAAAACCAAGGAGAATTATTGTGCATTGAATGGTGGTAGATTATAGAGTTCTATTAAGTTATTTTTGAATGCAAATATTTTTGGTCAATTTGATCTAATGTTAATTAAGGATAATATGGTGGTGAGTAAGTTAATGCATAAGGATAAAAATAAAAGAGTGAGTATTGTGAGGAAGAATGGCATATGGTATGACACATAGAATATAGAGAGTAGGAAATAGGAGGAGAAGAATGGGTGAACGATTAAAATAAAAAGCAATATGTTTGGCTTCCATGGCATTCATATATTCATAGGTTAGTTTTTTAATTAAATTTTTGTGTGTGAAATTTTGAATGGGTTATTAAACTGATATGGTCATTGGGTTTTCATTATTTGAAACATTATATAAATGAGATGTATATAGGGCCCTGTGGAAGTCTCGACCTCCACAGAACCCTACATGCAACCCAGTGTAGCCTAAGGGGATTGGGTAGAGATGTATAAATTGTCATGGGTGTTTTAGGATATTAATAAGCTCTTTCTTAAACTCATCCTTCAATTCTAATATCAATTTTCAATCATGGAATATTATTCTTGATGGGTATATATGATGTGGCTCGATCTAGTTATTTTGAACTAGTTTGTTATATATTCATTAAGGTATTTAGGAATATGGTTTGTAACTTTAGATTGTATATGGTCTCAATTTTGTAAATCTATTTGGATTTTTGGGTATAAAAATATGGGTTATTTATATAAAATGGACTATGTAGTATGCACACACATATGTATATACTCAGACAGAACTGATATTATACACACACACACATTAGTATTTTTGAAATATAGGGATTTTAAATGAAAAATTGTATGGGTTAAATTAGGCTAGCTATAGGATTTTTGTATGGATGAACTCAATTTGTTGGGTTTGAATATAAATTTGTTGATTTAGTTTTCAAATGAATTAACACATTTTAAGTTAGGATCATTGTATTTATGATCAACTTGATATAGAGGCTATAAAATACATACTTATTCTTATTTGGGATTTTGGAACAATTCATTTATACCCATAACATATACACCTGGGTATGGGTAGATGAATGAATGAACTGTCATTTATGAACTTGGATCTATACAAAAAATATATGCCCAAAGGTTAAATATGGATATGGCAAAGTTATGATTTTAGTGGAATTTATAATATTTTAAATACATAATTATTTATCTTGACTATGTAGTACAATTACATACTTGGATTAGACTTTAGTTTTATTATAGGTTTGCATAATTGGTAACATGACTGGGTATGGATTTTTATGTTATTATGCATGGAGAGGTTTAGATGGTCAAAAATGTGTTGTGATAATAGAAGACCAAAATTGGGCATGGTTGGTCGAGTGCATGTTTCATTTTATGCGTTTAATCTAAATGTTAATATGAATCAATGGATTTTGGAAATTTGATTAAATATATTTGGGGGATGAATGATTGGTTGTGTATGATTTTCAAAATTATGTGTATTTTAATTAACAAGAACATGGGACTTATCAAGTTTACAAAAGGGTTATGGGGCCATTACTTGTTAGTTGGATGTATACTTAATGTATACAATGTACTCTAAAATTAATGATAGTGTATTTCATCTTAAGAGTATACTGTATAAAATGAAGTATTTATACTATATTAAATTCATACTTGTGAATTCTAAAAATATTCATATAAATGGAATAAGTTAAATGTTGATTAATTGTGTATTCAATCTATGAATGTATATACCATGTGTGTGTGTGTGTGTGTGTGTGTGTGTGTGTGTGTGTGTGTGTGTGTGTGTGTGTGTGTGTGTGTGTGTGTGTGTGTGTGTGTGTGTGTGTGCGTGTGTGTGTGTGTGTGTGTGAGAGAGAGAGAGAGAGAGAGTGATATCATTATGTTATGTTAACAAGTGTGAAAGATGGTACTTCCATATATCCTAATGTTGGTGAAAGCATTAAAATAATGTATTTAAGTTTTTAAATATGAAGCATATTATTATGTTTGGACTTTATTTTATTTTATATGTGGAATATGATAAAATAAATAAGGTTGTGTTATAATAAAAATTTTACGGATGAAATAACATAACTTACTTTATGATTTGGGTAACTAGCAGTTTTGATATGAACATACACGGATGGTATGTTGAAGATTATTTTTTATTTTTTATTTATTATTTATTATTTGTAATAAACTAGATATTATGGATCCATTGCATTTCATTTGATGGACTAAATGAATGTATGTGATATATTTGTACTTAGCATAATTTTTATTAGCTAAAGGGAAATATTTTAAATGAATCTATTGGTTTTTATATTATTTGATATTTTTACTTGATCTCATATCTATGACCCTAAATAAGTAGTGGACAGATTCCACTATCTTAATTAGTGCCATCAATGTAATATGAGGTGTAATATGATTGAGTGGCGTGTATGAATTGAACTAGTCCTTGATATCATTTATTAGTGAAAACTTTAGCCAAAGTAATGTTTTTATTAAACATTATTATTTCATAAGTTGATATAATTTTCATATTTGTGTGATATCATATTAGAATAGATTTCTTTATGGTACACATTATGTATTAGTTATATTCAACACATGGGTTGTGGTTTGTTACTATGGATTATTGCACTATCATTATCTACCCATCCATGAAGAGAGGGCCATCCCCTTGTTTGGGAGATAGTACAAGGGATATATGGTCCATAGTTGATGTAGAAAAGCACTCAAATGATAATCTACCTCCTAGTTGAAGTACTATACTATGGACTACACTTGAGATTATAGATTGATACTTGAGTTGTGGAGACTTTACTTCATAGATCTTTGTATCACATTTTATCATTTGAGATATTATCATGTATTACTAAAAAATGTAACATTTAAACATCAGTAGTGGTTGTAATGTTGTATTAGTCATGCCTAAATTTATACTATTTCATTTATGATTAGATGTAGTATTTATTATTGTTCATGATTGTTATATTTATTCATGGTGATTCTTAGCTAAGTGGATTAAATATAAACCTATTAGTTAACTAAATGAATGCAGTTGGTTAAAGATCACTAATTAGATTTCTCATGGTGAAATTTGTATGTTAAATATTTGTAAAAAAAAATTAATTGTTATTTTTTGGTAAAACTTAGTGGGGTTGTTACATTATGGTATTAATGCTAAGGTTAAAACTATAGGAATTAATATGTTTGCTAACACAAAATTATTTTGCTAATAATCAAGAATAAAAATGGTGTGTGTTAGACCAGGAGGTGAGGGTACTTCAAATAATGAACCCCATATTGATCCAAATCAATTTTCCACTTAGTAAGCTACAAAGTTGGAGCAAATCATCTTAACCATGAAAGAGACTAGGGACTGAATCATGGCCTTAGAGTAGGAAGTTCATGGCCATGAAGAGGGGAATGCTCAAGAGGAACCTAAAGGGCATCCTAATGATCAAGAACATCTTCAAGAGAAGAGGCATGAGTAAGTGCCATAGGATGAGAGAGCTCAAGCGGATGTAAATTGAGCATGTGAAATGAAAAAAGTAAATACACCCAAGTTTGATGGAACTATTTTGGGATATGGAGCTAAAGTATGATTAATAGAAATGGAGAAGTATTTCAATATTTAAAATTATTTTGAAGTCATGAAAGTAATCTATGGAGACTAACATCTTATTAGTGAAGCAACAACTTGGTGGGCAAACAAGAATCTTGAGATGAACCTAAACTCAACCACAACAACTTGGGAATAGTTTTTGACATTTTTTAGGTCATGGTGGCCTCCATATCTATACTTCAATCAAAAGCTTATGAATTTTTAAAATCTTACATAAGGATATTTATCATTGAATGAATATTGAGATCAATTAACCAAGATCCTTAAATATGTACCTCAGTGTCAAGTGGATAAGATATTTAGAATCAAGAAATTCATCATGGGATTAAAATCCCAAATTTTTTGTGAAGTAGATGTGCATGTTCCATCTACCTTAGATCAAGTGTTCGAGAAGGTAGTTAAGCAAGAACAAAAATTTAAATCTCTTACCCAAGTTAGAGATAAGTTCAAAAAGAAATTTGGAAGTTCTAAACCATCTTTCAAGAAGAAGAAATGGAAGTAGAGGAGTGAAAACTCTAAGGGTTAGCTAAATAATCATAACACCAAATTTAGCAGTAATTCAAGGAATAGGAAACCTGGTAATGGTTTCAAGGGAAACCAATAATCTAAGAAGTAAGGACCAGATGGAGGTTGCTTTATATATGGAGGTGACCATTTTTATTGAGAATGTACTCAAGATAATTTAAATAACAATGGTTTAACTTATCATCAAGGTATGTTCCAGCAATAGATTCATGCATTTGTTGATAATTGGTAGGTTAAGTATCAATATTTTCTCATAGAACTATCAGGTATTTTGTTTGATCATCTAGTTTATATTTTGATTGACATGAGAGATAAATAATGTTTCATTACTAATTTGTCTATAAAATTTGTAGTTATGGAAAATGCATGATCATATGGGAATGAGTCAAAGGTAAAAGTTGACAAGTGTCTAGTTAAAGTGGAGATTATGTTTCCTGAGTTCACTATAGTAGTAGATCTTTTTTCAACATCATTGGGATCATATGATGTGATCCTAGGAGTCAATTTGTTTATGAATCACAAATCTAAGGTTGATTTTTTTTTAAAAAGGTTGAGCATCAAGATGATTTCAAAAAATATATATAACTTCAAGGAGAGAAAATGGAGTTGAAGCTAAGGTAGATTTATATAATTTAACTTAAGAAAGCTCAAAGGAAGGGATGTCAAGAATTTATAATTAAGATAAATGAGATGGAAGAGTCTAAGAAACCATCTATCAAAGATTATCCTTTTTTGAGAAAATTTCATGACATATTTCTAGAAGAATTACTAAGATTGTCACCTAAGCATGAGTTTGATTTCTCGATTGATATCATACCTAAATCGAAACCATAATCTAAGTGGACATATAAAATGACAACCAATAAATTAGTTGAATTAAAGGCACAAATTTAGGAGTTGTTTTTAAAATGATTGATTCTCCCAAATGTGTCACCATGGGGTGCACCAGTTGTCTTCATCAAGAACAAGGATGATACTCTTCACTTGTGTATAGATTACAAGATGTTAAATAAAGTAATGATCAAGAATAGATATCTACTACTACACATTGATGATCTATTTGATCAAATATGAGTGCAACAATCTTTTCTAAGATTGATCTTTGAGTAGGTTATTATCATTTTAGGATCCATGAATAGGATATTCTAAAAATAGTGTTCTAGACTCCATATGAGCACTACAAGTTTATAGTGTTACCATTTAGATTAACAAATGCTCCAACAACATTTATGTATATTATGAATAGTGTGTTCAAAGATTACATAGATTGTTTTATTTTGGTCTTTCTAGATGACATCATCATTTATTCTAAGGATGAGGAAGATCACTTAAAGCACTAAAACTAGTTTTGAAACATTTGCAGAAGCACAAGTTGTATGGAAATTTATCTAAGTGTGCATTTTTCCAAAAGAAAGTGTAGTATTTGGGATATATTATCTCTGTGTATGGTATTTCAATGGATCCATCAAAGATAGGATCTATAATGGAGTGGCTAAAACCAAATAATGTGCATGAGGCAAGAGGTTTCATGGGATTATTGGGTTATTATAGGAAATTCATTATGAATTTCTCTAAGATAGCTAATCTAATTACCTCTTTTCAATGGAAGAATTAGGGTTTTATCTAGTTAGATAAGTGTGAGGTAGCCTTTTAGGAACTAAAAATGAGGCTTACTTTAGCACCAATGCCAAGAGTTCTTGATCCTAATGGTCAACTCTTAATGATTACCGATGCATCTAGGGATAGACTTGAAGGAGTTATTATGTAGAATGGCTCAGTACTAGACTATGAGTCTAGGAAATTAAAGTTGTGTGAGGTGAATTATACCCCTCATGACCTAGAACTTAAGGTAATTGTGCATGATTTGCAAGTTTGGATTCATTCTCTGTTGGGGAAACCATTTGATCTCAATATTGATAACTTGGGACTTAAGTACATCCTCACTAAACTTAACATAAATGTTCATCAAAGACAATGGTTAGAGTTATTATTAAATTATGATTTTGATATTAATTATATCAAAGGCAAGGAGAAAAGATTAGTTCATGATCTAAGACATAAGAGGTACGATGCAATCATGGTTGCTATCAAGAGTACTTATAAAGATCAAGTAATCAAATTCTCACTAGGAGAATATTTCTATGATTATTTGAGGAAATCATTGTCTAAGAATGCTTAGAATCCTAGGTATACTATATTCAAGATAGAGAGTGATGGTATTTTGTGGTACAATGGTAGGATGTATGTGCCTGATAAATAAAATTTGAGGAAAATAGTGCTAAAATAATTGTAGAATGCCCCATATTTAGAACATCTAAGAGTAACCAAGCTCATAGATGAGCTCAGACCACTCTATTTCTAGAAAAGAGTAAAAAAAGTTATAGTAGATTTTATGTCTCATTATCTAGAATGCCAACGTGTGAAAACTAAACATGTGCATCCAACTAGATTTATATATCCACATGATATACCATTAATGGAAGTGGTAGATGATTAGTATAGACTTTGTCTAAGGGTTAATGTTATCATAAAATCAACATGACATGATCTGGGTAGTAGTTGAAAAACTAACCAAAATATTTAACTTCATACTAGGCAACTTGACAGATGATGCACCTATGCTTGTGAAGAGATTCATGAAGGAAGTGTATCAATTTCATGGTTTTCTAGAGAATATCATTTTGGATCAAGATTTGAGGATGACTTATAAGTTTTGGTTAACTCTGAATTTAGCTCTGGACATGCAGTTGAACTTTAGCACTATTTATCACCCACAAATTGATGGATAGATAGAGCGAGTTAACCAAGTTATAGATCTCCTTATTATGTATTACATGGATCAAAAATTCAAGTGGGAGGAGTACTTTATATTGGTTGAGTTTTCTTATAATAATTCATATCAATCAACTTTAAAGATGTCTCCATTTGAGGCATTATACAGAAGGAGGATTAGAATACCGATTAGTTAGGATAGGTTAGAAGACAAGGTAGTCTTTGGACCTGAGATGCTTTCAAAAATAGAAGAGTAAGTTAGGACAATAAACTAGAGGTTAGTTGAGGCCAATGATAGATATAAAATTTATGTTGATCTAAATAAAATAGCTACGCATTTTTTTGTTGGTGATAAAGTGTTTCTACAGGTTAAACCTCATAAAAGCTTGACTAAATTTAGGAAGTCAATGAAACTTTCACTGAGATATGTGGGATGCTTTAAGGTTTTGGAAGTGGTAAATATTGTAGCATATAGGCTTATATTTCCACTAGATCTAGCTCTTTTATGTAATGTTTTCCATATGTTTTATCTTAAAATTATGTTGTTGATCCTTCACACACATTGGATTTGAATCCTTTGTAGGTTCTAGACCTTGGGGTGGTCATGGTATAACCAATCAAAATAATTGATACTCATAAACTCTATTTGCATAATAGAGAAGTATCATAGTGAAAGCTCTAGTGGAATCAATATTATTAAGATAGTGATGCTCTAAAGGATTATGATTAGTTTTATAGGTTGTTTCCACATTTATTTTCTTGATTTGTGGCTACTTATATTTTTTTTGTTGAATAATATTTTAAATTTAGAACTTGTGTTTGAATAAATGTCATTAGGATGATGACTAGCTTTAGGGGGAAGGATGTCACATATTGATTTCTATTTATGTTGAATAACCTATTTGATCCATGGATTATTATGGTTGATTAGTTGATTAACTAATGATTGATTGAAATTTATGTCATATGTTGATTTTGGTACAGTTATGTGATGTTTAATCTACATGATTAGTTGTTATGAGTTAGCATTACTTATACATTATATACATTATGATCATGTTTATTAATTATACATCATTATTTTATGGATATAATACTAATTTAGAATAACTACCTTTATTTAATTTAGGTGGATATAGGATAGATTATTCTCTCAGAGTATGACAGAGGGAGAGCATCATTGGAGAGGGTGGTTTAGATGAAGACATTAGGGTACGATAAAAAATGAACCCAGAAACCCATGCACACACCACATTAGTGTTTCATGTTGTGTGATTAATTTTTTGATAGATATTTATAGCATGGCTTATTTTCCATTTGAATTACTATTTTGATCTTTATGTTTTCACTAATCTATTTGTTATTAATGATCATGTTGATTTGTTTGAGTGATTTCGCTAATTTTTGTGATCGTACATAGCTTATATTTTATGATGTAATTGCTTGGTTGAATGAGTGAATTCATATATGTTTTTACTTACCTTACTACCTTATTAGGTATGTCTATGTATTATAATGTTATGATCTTATATATGCATTACTATAATAAGTACAAACAGATTCCATTTTAGTTATTTTATACATAATATTAAAGTAATAATAATTAAATATTATTATTATATATGTATATCCTAATGTCAAAACATATCGATAGCATTATTTTAAAATGTCTTTGTAGTTGATTAAATATTGATCAAAGGTTTAAGATATATAAAACATTAGACATTGATTATATTGAGTAATTGATTAAAGGAAATCATTGTGTTTACAAAGTTTTATTATGGATGGCTTGGTAACATTAAACAATAGTCTTTGAAATACATATTAACATTGCACATGCTCTATATTAATTATTTAATTAGTTGATAACCAACTTTGCATGGAAAGATAATATTGACTAAGTCAATAATCATTACATGGAATAAATATAAGTTATTGTGACTATTGTTTATTTGGTTTAGTTGGTCAGTTATGTGAAGTAAATGAGGTAATTATGTTAAGTTAGTATCATGCATATTTTACAAAGATTAAAAAATTAATATTTTATGTATTCTTTTTGAAGTCTCAATATTATTAGGGTTTCTAATCACCCACTGACTTCGGGTTAAGCATCATTTTGTAAAAATCATGGAGAATTGTTGTGGATTGCATGGTGGAAGACTGTAGAGTACTATTAAGCTATTTTTTCATGCAAATATTTTCATCCAGTTAGAGCTACCATTAATGGAGGAGAATGTGGTTGAAACTAAGTTAATGGATAAGGATAAAAATAAAGGAGTGAGGGTTGTAAGTATGTATGGCATGTGGCATGACACACAGAATACAAAGAGTAAGAGACAAGAGGAGAAGAAGTGGTGAATGAGTGAAATAATAAGGAATATATTTGGCTTCTATGGAATTAATTTATTCATAGGTTGGTTTTGTAATTAAATTATTTTGTGTGAAATGTTGAATGGGTTCTTGAATTGATATGGTTACTGGGTTTTCATTATTTGAAACATTGCATAAATAGGTTTTATATACAGACTTGTGGAGGGCTCAACCTCCATAGAACCCTACATCCAACCCAAGGTAACCTGAGGGGATTGGGTAGAGATATAGAAATTATCATGAGTGTTTTAGGCTATTAAGAAACTAAATCCTAAACTCTTCTTTCAATTCTAATATCACTATTAAATCATGGAAGATTATTCTTGATAGGTATATATGATGTGGCTTGAGAAAGTTGTTTTGAACCAGTTTGTTATATATCCATTAAGGTATTTAGAAATATGGTTTTTAAATTTGGACTATATGAGGGCTCAACTATGTAAACCTATTTGTATTTTTGGGTATAAAAACATGGGTTATTTATACAAAATGGATTGTGTAGTATATACACAAATGTGTGTGTGTGTGTGTGTGTGTACACTAGTATTTTGGAAATATAGGTATTTTGAGGGAAATTTTATATGGGTTACATTAGATTGGTTGTAGGATGTTTGTATGGATGAACTTGATGTGTTGGGTTTAAATAGAAATATGTTGATTCAGATTTCAAATGAATTCACACATTTTAAATTAGGATCATTATATTTATGTATGAATATTTATAGAGGTCATAACATACATAATTATTCTTATTTGGATTTTGGTAAAAAATCTATTTAAGCCATAACATATATACCTAGGTGCGGGTAGATGAATGAATGAACTATTGATTATGAACTCGGCTCTATACTAAGAATATGTACACAAAGGTTAAATATGTATATGGTAGAGTTATGATTTTAATGGAATTTATAATATTTTAAATATAAAATTATTTATCTTGATTGTGTATTAATATTACATACTTGGATTAGACTTTGATTTGATTACAAGTTTGCACAATTGGTAACATGACTGGTATGCATTTTTATGTTATTGTGCATGGAGATGTTTAGATGGTCAAATCTATGTTATGATAATAGAATACCCAAATTGGGCATAGTCCACTGAGTGTGTGTTTCATTATGTGCATTTAATCTAAATGTTAATTTAAATTGATGGATTTTGGAATTTTTATTAAATAGATTTGGTGGATGAATGATTGGTTGTGTATGATTTTCAAAATTCTATGTGTTTTGATTAACAAGCATAATGGGACTTATCTAGTTTATAAAAGGGTGATAGGGCCTTCATTTGTTATTTATATGTATACTTAATGTATATAGTATACTCTAAGACTAATGATAGAGGATGTCATCTTACGAGTATATTGAATAAAATGAAGTATTTATATTATATTAAATTCATACTTGTGAATTCTGAAAATATACATATAAATGGAAAGTTAAACATTGAATGATTATGTATTCAATCTAGGAATGTATATCACACACATTCGTGTTATGTTAACAAGTGTGTGTGTGTGTGTGTGTGTGTACATTTGTGTTATGTTAACAAGTGTGAAAGTGGGTATTTGCATATATCCTAATGTTGATTAAAGTATTAAAATAATGTATTTAAGAGTTTAAATATGGAGCATATTATTACTTTAAGACTATCTTTGTTTTTATATGTGGAATATGAACAAATAAATAAGCATGTGTTATAATTATTATTTCAGGGATGAAATAGCATTATAATTTACTTTGTGATTTGGGTAACTGGCATTTTTGATATGAACATACTTGGATGGTATGTTGAGGACTATTTTTTATTCTATTTATTATTTGTAATAAAATAGATATAATGGATTCATTGCATTTCATTTTATGGCCTAAATGAATGTATGTGATATTTATGTACTTATCATAATTTTTATTAGCTAAAGGGAAATATTTTAAATGAATCTATTGATTTTTATGTTATTATATATTTTTACCAAATCTCACATTCATGACCCTAAATAAGAAGTGTATGGATTCCACTAGATTAATTAGTGCCATCAATACAAGCTGAGGTTTAATCCGATTGAGTGGTGTGTATGAATTTGACTGATCCTTGAGATCATTTATTATTGAAAACTTTTGACAAAGTAATGTTTTGATTAAACTTTGTCATTTCAAAAGTTTATATAGTTTTCATACTTATGTGATATCATATTAGAATAGATTTATTTATGGTACACATTATTTATTAGATATATTCAACACACTAATTCAATTTTGTTACTTTAGATTCTTACACCTTCATTATCTACCAATCCATGAAGGGAGGGTATCCCCTTGTTTGGGAGATTGTGTGAGGGATCTATGGTCTATGGTTGGTGTGTAAAATCACTCAGATGATGTTATCCCTCCAAACTAGAGTACTATACTATATACTACACTTAAGATTATAGATTGATACTTGAGTCATGGAGACTCTTGAGTTGTGGAGACTCTTGAGTTGTGGATACTCTACTTCATGGAAATTTGTATCATGTTTTATCATTTGAGATATTATTATGTATTTATAAAAAATGTAACACATATATTATACTTCTACAACATTGGTTGTAATTTTGTATCATCCATGGCTAAATTTGTACTATTTCATTTATGATTAGATATATTTTTTATTATTTTTCAATTTTGTTCATGATTTATATATCTATTCATGGAAATTCTTAGCTAAGTGGATTAGCTATAAACCTATTGGTTCTCTAAATAAATACAATTAGTTAAATATCACTAATTAAATTTCTCATGGTGAAATCTATATGTTGAGTATATTATTTTTTTAATTTCTATTTTCTGATGAAATCTAGTGGGGTTGTTACAATGAGAAAGAGAGAAGGAAAGTATGTACAGGAAGGGAGGAACAATACTAACCAATGAGTCTCATGAGAGACTCATTATAAATGAGGCCTACGTCAAATAAAGGTACTTTTATCATGCATTTCATATGAAAGAGAAACTATGGTCCCATAATTTATTGTACTAATTGATCAATATCTAGCCCTACCTATGTAGTGATGCTAGGAATCTACGACACTAGTTGTGCTTCCCTATGAATTAAAGGGATTTTAGGGACCCATCTACTAGAATATATTATAGGTGGAATAGGTGCCCTATGTTGACAACCCTAAAATCTCAATAATAATCATCTTGTGAGAGAATGAGGAGAGGGAGGCCCTCTAAAATATGCAACATATCTATAATGCAGGCACCTCTCTAATAATGGTCTCCATGGGAGAGTGTGTGTACATGGAAACACTATAGGAGTATACCTCACCTACACTACTGGCTCCACTAAAATTTATGGTGTACTAATAGAAATTGTGCTAGGAGTTGTAACTTATAATAATATTTTAACTGATAACTATGTTACAACTAGTAACTATGTTGTAATTGGTAACTGTGTTATTACTACCTATGGTATAGGTATAAGATGCTCATATGGAAGACCCTCAATTGTGACAACCTATTTTTTTGTATATATTTAAGACATTTGTATACTATGAATGGGATAGATTTTAGTTATTTTATTCATGGCCTACCTAATAACATATCAAACATGTTTGCACTAGGTACTACTAAGAATCTAGTGGCCATATGTGTTGGTCCAGCTTGTAGTGGAAGTATAATATCCTTGAGGGAGATCTAAAAATGACCACTAAAACCATATATAACTATGTTTATAGGGGATATATCCTGATCTAAACCCTAAATGTTGTAGAAGTGTGATAGTGCACATGTTAATTCTTGAACCATTGTTAACCATAACACTTTAAATAGGATGATGATCTATGTAGGCTCTTACAAAGAGTACATATAAATATGTATCATCATCAACAACCTCATATTATGAGAAATTTATCAGTGGCTTAGCAAGAACTATAGTGTGGTACACACCAATAATATTATGTAGTGTGTGTGCCTCTTTTGTAGTAGAGTGATATGAAGCTGGTGGTGGATGTGCTTAATATGTGTAGTGAACACCTGAAGTGCTCCTTGCCTCATTTGTTGTGTGCTTTACAAATGGATCTAAGAATATTTTTAATGCCTAGCTTCAATTTTTTATATTTTTGGTGCCTCTATGGGTGTGGTAAAAGAATTTTTCTCTTGGTACTCTTCAATGATCTAAATTTGATTGTAATCAGTGAATCCATCCATAAGGGAGAGCATTTTTTAGCTTGTTGTGGAGTTAACTATCATATCAATGTTGTATAGAGGAAAGTCATTCTTAGGACATAATTTGTTTAGGTATATATAATCACAAGAACATTAGATTTGGCCATTAAGATTTATAACAGGGACAATATTAACAACCCAATGTGGAAGAGCAATTGGTCAAATAAAACTAGAATCCAAGAGTCATTGGATCTCATCTTTGACTAAAAGAGAAACTTTGGGGTGCATTTTTTTATTTTTATTTTTAACTAGCTTGGCATTAAGATAGAATGTAATCTTTTGTATTGTAATTAAGGGATCAATGCCAAGCATATTGAAATAAGCCCAGGCAAATACTTCAGGAAAATCTTTAAAAATATAATTAATATATGTGTCTTGTTCTTTATTTAAGGTAGTATCCAATAGCATGATATGGGGATCAGTACCTTTGAAATAATTGAATTTGATTTTATTTTCATTAAGTAATGTATATCTATCCATAATGTATGGTGTTGTAGGGATGGTATCATTTGTGTTAGGTAAAATATCATCAGATTCATCTAAACACTCACCAAAGTATGCTTGAGATTTTTTGGAATGAGAAAACCTATTCTTATGATATAAGGAATGGATATCATCATATTCCCCTAGGAATTCAAAGAGATACTTTCCATTATCAAACTCATCAAATGTAGGTAGATATAGATAAGTTGTATCATTAATAATATCAGGGTAAACAACTAATATTATAAAAACATGGTTTACCATATCATTTGCCCATAGACTAGGTGGACAAATCATTTTATACTTATAATTATGGTGAGAGGACTCTACATTAGATTTGATATCTCTATATCCAATTCCTTGTCTACCCTATTGATCATATTCTTCAATGGTATTAAGGATTCCTTGCTCATGATTTTCAAGGCCGTATCTTATGTAACACATTTTTTGGAAGTATCACAATGCAAAAGGAGAAGTGAACTTAGTATCCCATGCTCTATGAATACCTAGGGGAGTGATACACATGCTGTAAATAGTAGATTGGAGTGATGTTGTAGCAAAATCCATGTGAGGAAAATAATTGTGTGAAGGCTTTGTATGTTGATAATATTTAAATCATTATTTATCCATAAGACATTTATAGATATGACCTCTATAGTTTAACTTTAAACATGCATGTAAAGTGGATGTAATTAAGCGCATATCATGAATCCATGGTCTTCTAAGCAAAATATTGAAATTAAGATCATTAGGCATAACTTGACATGTTGTAGGTAGTGTTTTAGGCCCCAGTGTAAGGTTTAGTATGATTTGACCCAAGAATTTGTGTGGAATATTATCAAACCCTCAAATTTTCATATCATTAGGATTTAAATCCTTATCATGTATATTAAGAAGTCAAAGAAAAGATATATTACAAAGGTTTAACCCTGATCTATTATCAACTTAAACCCATTTGACACCTACCTAATTAATTTATAATGCATTGTAGAGAGGCAATGGTAAATCTATTATGTGTTGGTGTGGTATATCTTACTTCTCAAATGAAATGTGCTCTTCAATCCATTTCATAGAATTAATTATGGAAGCAACATAAGCTGGCTCATATGTTTGAGTCAACTAAGTATCATGGAGTGTAGCATAAAAAATGTATTTATATGTGTCAGAATGTTATAGGAGATCTATAATGGAAATTGTAGCTAAAGAAACACTACTCTAGTCAACAAAGATATAGCCATTGGTGTTGATAACCTCCCAAGCTTCAGGACCACATGTGGATATCATAACCTAGACTATAGGGTCTACTAGGAGTGTAGATATGGTAGTAGAGGTGAGATGGTGTCTATAAGTCATTTGATCTAGGAGGAAGGATAAGTTATATCTATAATGTTCCCTTATGTCTAGCAGTAACAGGTAGGGAATCAAAATGAACCAAAGAGAAAAATGCATCTAAATGAGACTTGTTGATTTTAGGTAGTGTAGTTGTTATCTTATGTAATGTATTCTCCAAGTGTTTAAATATTTGTGTCTTAATTTAATTCCACATAATATAAATATAACATTATAAATAAATAATGAAACATGATAAGTAATTTAGATGATATAAAGCATCATGGATGCATGTGTTTATGTCTTTTTTGAGTTCATTCTGAATTAATGGGAACAAACATGAAAATGAAAGTATTTAACTTTGAAACAAAATTGATACACTTCTTATATCATTATTATCATGATTGTATCAAATAAAATTAGAAAATGTATGGATTTGAAATCTAAATGCTAGAAATGTAAACCATAGGGTTATCTACGGTTAGGGTTTATGTAATATTCAAAGAAAGTTAGGTTCAATAAAATGTTTTAACATTTTATGACTTAACAAGATGTAAATCTTATATTTTTTAAAAATTTGAGTAGACTAAATCAAGGAAGTAATATACAATAAATACAATTATTGATTTGTTATCAAATTAATTAGCTTTAACTTTTCTAAAAATAGAAATAAATATTACAAGTAAGAACTTAGCTAGAAAATAAATAAGATACGTGATATGGGTGTTATAAAATAAATTAGAAGCTAATTTGAGTGTCATAAACTAGATCCTAATTTCATATCCCCTCTTAGATAGTAGGGTCATAATTAGATAGTAGCACCATTTTTGGGAATGCAATGCCAGTGTCCTAATATTGGTGATAGTATCCTCTATGCAAGACTATCTCAAGCTTCTAGGTGCTCTTATGTCTAGATCTCTAAGGTTTATTCCTAATTGCATGATTTTTTAAACCCTATATTATTAATATAAATGATTGATTTATTGATCAAACCCTAATCTTCTATGTAGCTAGGGCATCCAGTTGATATGAGTTGAAAGGTGTGTTTGTTAGTAGGGTAGGTTAGACACCCTCAACACCCCACTATGAAGAGAGTTGACTACATACCAATACTTTAAGGAGGTATCAATATTGATGTAGCTATCCCCACCTAAGTGTTAGTGCAAGTGTAAGTGAAGCTAGTATGATAGTGGTCTTGAGTGCCTTTAATGTGATTCAGACTAAAAATCTAGGTAATTTGAGCTTAAGACTGTTGTAGATGGTAGTATGTAAAACTAGGGAATAATATGGATTGATAACATTAATTTTGAAATGTTTATTTTTAGTTTGATTGTTTATTTTTCATCTAATTTCCATCTAGTAGTTAGAGGGTTAAAATTCATGTGTGTGTGTGTGTGTGTGTGTGTGTGTGTGTGTGTGTGTGTGTGTGTGTGTGTGTGTGTGTGTGTGTGTGTGTGTGTGTGTGTGTCTATATATATTGTTCTGATGCTTGCATGGGTGGTAAATGAGGTAAAGTGTGACCATAAGAGGTTCTAGTTTTGAAAATATATCTATATGGGCAAAGGTAAAGGTCAATAGTTCCTTTTTTGACACTATAACCATGTAGTGCTAGTGTCCTTATTAGGGTGCTAGTGTCCATCTGGTAGAATGTCAAGCACGAAGGGTTAAGATTAATAAATGAGGGTCTAGACTGATTTAAGGTTGACTAGGGATGCTTGTGGCCCACATGAAGGCTAGATAAGTGTGAAAATAGGCTCTAGCATAAGTCTAAGGATAATATAGGGATATTTAGTCTCAATTAGCACTCTTAGCACTCAAATACCACTTTTAGGTGATTACACCTTACATGCCAGTATATCCTAGATAGATATCTCTAGGTTAGAGTCCTTAGTTTAGATACCTCTTGGTTACCATCTAATAGAATTTATATCTTGTTAGTTTATCTTATTAATAAATTATAACTAGGTTTCCATTTTATTTATATTCCTTACATGCATTTTCCTTATAATTTCCTTGATACCCCTTTTAAAAACAACTCTTGATTTCAAATTCTGCCCTACTTTATGATGTGTTTTCTTATATGTAGTTGGTCCTATTGTGGTATTATTTCTTTCCTATATTATAAGATATGTATATTTTTTACCATATTTACAAACATACATTTTAGTGAGCCCAACATGAATCTTTTCCCATAGCTTTTTGGATCATGTTCACATTTTGTTTTCCTTGCTTCTTAGCATTATATCTTCTTTCTTTCTTTTTCTTCTTATTTTTTCCATAATTTCACAATTATGTCCCCTTTTAGGATTTTCCTAATGGATCTAAACCCATTTGAATTCTATATGGATAGATCTTTTGTCATACTATGCTCATAATTGAAGGTAACTCATAGTGTTAATTTCCTCAATCTCAATCTCATTATATCTAATGTAAAATGTTTTTAATATTTTCAAATAGTGATCCTTAAAATCTTGACCATCACATCAAATATCTTGATTCAAAATAAATATATACCTTGAACAAGGATGTAATCCTTAATAACCTTTAAAAATATTTTTTTACAGCTAGTGTTTCCACCTATATTCCTTCTCTTAATACCAACACCATTACTATCACTCCTATAAATCATATTATTATCATTAATGCTACCAATAATCCCCCTCAAAATTATATTATCGATACTACACAAATCCTTGCTAAGGTGCTAGACCAAATGGCCCAAATACAAGATAATAACACAAATCAAATGCTCCAAATATAAAACCATGTCCTAAAAACTGATAATCAGTCACAATATTCTTTTAAAACCAACTTGATCAACATTCTACACACCTCTTATTATATATGTTAACTTTAATATCATTTCCCAAACTCCTATTTGTAAAAATATGTTTCAAACTCCCCACTATAAACCACTATCTCCCTATATTATTTATATTGGCATTGGAGGTGCTTCTCCAACCATAACTTATGATTTTAATATTGATCCTACCCTTCATCTTAGAGCATTTGTAAACCTTTACAAAGACTATATCAAAATTCATACTTATGCAAACACCACGCTTCTAGTTGAAACTCTATTTTTGGATGTGTTATAATGTTATAAATAACTCCCTACCTACTTAATTAGACAACTATAATATTTATTCAATACTTTATCCAAAGAATTTAAATATCATGACCTTCTTAAGAAAATCCTTATCAACTTTATTAATGCTAACAAATTACCCAAAGAATTTACCCATAATTTCATCAAGTGATGTAAGTCTTTGTCCCATAAGTCATATTGTGACTTTAATGATGAAAATATTTTCAAACTTTTCTTTAGAATTTTAAAACCCCACCCCAATACAAAGTTAGGTCCTTCTCTCCTAAAACATAATAATTATCCTTCAATCAAGCTAAAAGACAAGAATACATTATGAACCAATTTGAACCTTATCAAAATTATATTAGGGAATATTTTCAAACATCCACTTATGTAATCAATACCAGCACTTCTCATAATAAACCTCCCCAACCCTAGCTAGGAGTATCCCCATCAAAACATTTACATAACTTAAGTAATTCAAACCCTGCTTTCCCACCCTTAAGTCTTCAAGAAATCAAGAAACTCGTTTTGCCTTCTATGCCTTTGATTTTTGAACAATATAAACCTTTACCTCCATGTTACAATTCTAACAAGTTTTTTTGGTTACATGTCATGATCATTCTCATGAATACTTTCATGAACGTAGGAAAACAATTTATGACCTCATGTTAGGAGAACACTTTGATAATGAAATTATATCCAAATATCATTATATGAGATATCTTAATAGTTATAAATTTCAATACAACCAATAAAATAAATCTAACCAATCACATCAATCTCAAAAATCTCATATCAAACTTCAACAATACTATAATCCCAATGTTACCCCTATGAACAAAATTTTAGGTGTTATTGAATCAAATTATGAATACTACTATCTCAATTCCAAATATTTTGATGTGTCAAAGGTTAACTATAAATTTAATCCCACTCACAAATATCCTATTACAAAACCTAATAAGCCTTCTCAAGAAGAAAATTTCTCAAGGATGAAACCACCTCTAAAATAACCTTTGATTATCCATTTACTGATTCAAGCACTCCACCACCAGAGCCTCAATATAATTACCAACATCATCATATTACCTAAGATCCCAAATAAAAACCTAATTTTCAACCAAAATACTACTATATTTCCTACCAAAAATCATCTCAATGGAATTTCCTAGAAGAACTTAACACTTTGCCTTATAATATTTCTTTAATGTAACTCATGAGAACATCACCCTGTCATAGAAATATTATAATTAAAAAATTACAAGACATACATGAAATACCTTATACAAGTGAAATTGAAACCTATAGTAAACATCTTGAAGGTCCACAACCTATTACAATTGATGTTATTGAAATCATATCCCATCTTCAACCTTCTAGAAAAGTCTTAATTGATTTTCTCAAGGATGATATTATTAATGATGAATTTATTTATTGATATGATGACCCAAATTTTTTTAGTATCATCAAGAAAAATGATGTTAAAATAAGGAAATTATTGGTTGATGAAGGTTCAAGAATTAATGTCACATCCTTGTGGTTAGTTAAATAATTTGCCTACACCATAAAAGATTTTAATAAAACTAGTGTCACTTGTTGTGTATTTGATAATAACAACCAAAATCCTCTTATTTTAATTTGTATTTATCTTAATATAGGGCCTAAATTAGTTCTCACCAAGATTATGGTTATTCATATTCCATTTTATTACAACCTAATCTTAGATCATCTTTAGACTCATTGCATGAGAGCCATCACTTCCTTCAATAGCCAATTCCTATATTTCATTTTTGAAGGTAAAAAATATTAACATGAATCTAATACTAACCCATGGGATCTCAAACTACCAATTACTAAAAAAAATATATAAATTATTACTAATTTAATGATTATTCACACTTATTTCCTTGATTTCATCAACATGCATCATGATATACAATTCACACTTGTTAACTCTGATGATGATGAACTTAATAACCTTCAAACCACTTGTAACACCTCTAAAATCACACCTTATATCTCAAAATGGATTTACCCATATCTTTTACTAAGAGATAGGTCCCTTAGCTTAATTGATGATGACATTAACAACCACCTCCTTATAATGCTAATGAATTTTCTTATGATCAATAATCTTATGAATGTAATGAATGTGTGGTGGCTAAGCATTTTTAAGAACCCATTAATATTTTATCTTTGCTTTAGTCAAATTATCATATCTTCCAAATATAATTTTAATTAAAAACCTCAAAACCATAATCAATAATGTGTTATTTTTATGAATTATGATGAATATTGCATTTTTTCCAAGATTAAGCTATAAACTTGGATGTTCTTCATTATCAACATTACCTTACCAAAATGCATTCTTTCAATTGGAATGTTAACTTGGTACACCTTTCTTATAATATTCAACCTCACTTTGATTCAAGTGGATAATAATAAAGTGTAGACATAGACTGTTACATACCTCCTATTAATACCAACTAAGTGTTATTAAAAATATTTGGTTTTTATTCCAAAACTCAACCAAAATATCTTTCTAAAATCATTTTTGAGAGATCTATAAAAATCAACTATATCAATCATATTGGTAAAATCTAAAAAAAATTGTGTAATCCAATTGTATCTCTAGTGTCAATACAATTTAGACCTAACTATCCATAAAATTTAACTACCTCAGCTAAGACACAGATTAGTGTGCTAATACATTAGACCCAAACCACCTAGAATCTGATTATATCATTAGTTCCAATACAATTCAGACCAAAATTTATTGCATCAAAAATCTTATCCATGCCACTTCTAACTATATCAACCAGCATATATAATTAAAATTAAATTAGTCAAAATAATTATATCGACCTAGATAAAAAGTGCATTGTCAGAGCCAACTATATCAACATAGAATTACTTAAACCAATATAATTAAAAATATTTCATAAATTCCTAACTACATTAGCATGGTTGATACTAGATAAAAATTTTCCCGGCCATATCCTACAAGTCCATAGATTACCCTATATGTCAAAGTCATTGTTTTGAGACATATTCACATAGAATTTGAAACCCAAGGTAAGAAGTATGTTGATCTAGATGTGGACATTGAATATTATGGCATTGTACCTACTTTATTTAGTGAAAAACCTATTTTAGAATTCTTTCATAAAATAAACCTCAACCTTCTTGTCATCATCACAAACACAAACATTTTTATTACACTCCTCCACCTTTTCATAATTATGATTTTAGTATTTATCCCAAATATAATCTTTTCAACTTGCCTCCTACATATTATCACTTCTAATATGTATATGCAATTTTCATCAAGGAAGCTAGGGAAATTAATGTGGGAACATTTAATAATTATGTCTATATTATTATTTCCTTTTTTCTTACCCCTAAATAAATATATAACTTTATTTTGATCCTTGACAAGTTAAAATTATGATTTCACTTGGTTATATGAGGGCATGCATGAATTGACTCTAAAATATATGTCCATAATATTATTACTTATCCTAATGCAAATACCATTCACTAAAAGTAATGAAAATTACCTCTCAAGGTTTCCAATATTTATCACAAACATATCATTAAGATCCTTGATTCTTAATTTATTAAGCTATTAGATTACTCTGTATGCATCTCTAACATGGTCCTTGTTGGATACAAAGTCATAATGGTCATTTGCATATGAATTTATTTTTATAATCTCAACTTATCATGCCTCAAGGATAATTTCCCACTGCCTTTGATATATTCCATTATTGATATTATAGATGGTTATGAGATGTTTTCCATCATGGATGGTTTTTTGGGGTATAATCAAATTCACATCACCCTTAAAGATGAACATAATACCACCTTTACTACTGAGTGGGGTACATATTGTAATGTTAATATGCCTTTTGTTTTTTAAAATGATAGGGAAAATTACCAACATGTTATGACTAACATTTTTCACAACCTTATCCAAAAAATATTCAAAACCTGTGTGAATGATCTCATATCAAAATCTAAGCATCATGAATATCATCCTCATGACCTTTATATAACTCTTGAGCATATAAATAAATACAAAGTAAATATTAATCCTAAGAAGTGTGGGTTATGTGTTACATCTAGAAATATTTTAGGATTTTTAGTCTATATAAAAGGGATTGATGTATATCCTTACAAAACTAAATTTATTATTGACATGTCTAGACTAATATATATCACCCATATTTAGACCCACCTTAGGAAGCTTGGGTAAATTTGGGTATTTGTTCTCAAATTGACTTATTGAACACATTCAGTAAACTCCATTCTCAATAAAGGTGCCATTATTAAATAGATCGATGATTTTTAAAAATATATTAATAACATGAAGATATCTCTTATTCAACCTCCCACTTTACATCCACAAATTAATTATGCCCTTCATAACTTTTACATGTTTTCTACACCCATTTCCATTAGATAAATGTATTCATAAAAATATGAATCTAGAAAAAATAATATGATATTTATTACATTAGTGATTTTTTTGTTGATTATGAGACTTGATAAACCAATGTTGAGTGGAATTTCATTGGCATATATTTTACATCCAAACATATTCAGCATTACATTCTTTATCAAATAATATATGTCATTTTCCATTAGGATACCCTCTACTACTTCTTATCTAACCTTTTTCCTAGGTGATAGAATTGGAAAATTTATGACTCTCTTTATGGAATTTAACCTTAAGATTATTAATAAAAAAATAATCAAAGGTGAAATTTATCTCCAATCAACACTTTGACCCACCTTTTCTTTCCCAACAAGATGTGAACTATGAATTTGACTCAAGAGAGGATGGTTAGTTTAGTGTTAGTTCCAAAATGAAATAAATACACTAGAATAACATCTCTAGGCCTAGTTACTAGGGTGAGCTTAGTTAACAAAACAAAATGAAAAACACAATTAAAATATGAAAGAGAAACCTTCCATTCACCTTTATTGGATGATCCAAAATGCTTGTTATAGTGACTTTCTTAGTTTGTGCTCATGAAGTATGCATTAATGAAAGCTTGGCTACTTCCATCTCTCTTTGGCACCTTGTGTAGCTTTGGCTTTAGCTTGGCTTGGATTAATATTTTATCATTATAATAATAATTTATATGAAGCTTTGGAATCAATTTAAAATTATAACTTTGGCATGTGAGAGCTTAAAATAATGGCTTTGATGCTTGTTATTTATAGACTTTTGAAATGGTTTAAGGATCAACCATGACCATCCACCTCAAGACTGAGATGTGTGGCCATGGATAAATCCAAATATTAAATTCATTCTACAAATATCCCCATTAATATTTGGGATAGAGTGGAATTGAATAATCATGGAAGGGCTTTGATGAGGCATGTGAGGCATGAATCTTAATATTTGTGGCATTTATGGCCTAAGGATACCTTCTCAAGAAATAAGGTCACTTGATGATGCAGTTATTCAATATTCATTTATAAAAATAATTATTCAACAATTTTTTATATAATTATTAATTAGGATCTAATTTGGTTTAATTATCTCTTAAGCATGATTAAGCACTTTGTGCACAAATTACTCAAATTGATCAAAATGCCTTGTTATTAGTCCAAATTTTGATTTGATTGGAATTGAAAGTTGATGTCAAATGCATTGGTTCCACCATCCTATTTAGGATGTTACCAACACCAAATAACAAAGACACATGTCTTGTGTAAGAGATTTGACAAAAAAGAGCAATCCAAAGCACCCAAGTGCAAAATTGGCACTTTGACTCAAAATGATCTGATTAAAGTTAGTTGGCCCATAAAATGCATTATCCTATTTAATGATTCCCTAGCCAAAATTGGCACTTAAATATATCAATATCAAATCATTTAATGTTTTTTAGTTTTTTTAGGCCAAATTATGCATTTTGGTAAAAATTGGTCAAAATCCTGGTTGGAGGTTTATCAATGGCCAGATTTAGGTGTCTATAGTTTACCCTTATTTGGGAAGGCATTGCAAGATATAGGCATAGTAAATTTTTCTCAATTAATTAAAAGGTCTTGTATGCCTACAACTACAATGATGATGAACTAAATATATGATTCTCCCTCGAGGGAATGATTGGTACAAGGAAAGGTCGGTAAGCGATCCCTTAAAAAGAAGTGAAATGAGGGGACCAAAGAAAGGAAAATGATGGGATGAGAACACAATTATATTGAAAAACTAGTCAAAATCATTGATAATTTAATTAGGATGGTGTACAATAGTTTTTCCAAAGGTGGTTATAAGCATTGTACCCTAATAGTGGCAATGTGGCATGAAAACATAATGATTTACCTAAAGGTGATTATAATCATTGAGAAAATGAAGTTGTCCTAGTTAGAATAGATAAATGAGATAAAAACATGCCCCTATATGGGAAAAGAAAGTAAAGTGGTGACAACACAATGATTTTCCCAAAGGTGGATATAATTATTGAGAAATATAGGTGGGACAGTGTGCAATGATTTTTTCATAGGTGGTTATAATCATTGAAACCTGATTATGGAAAACATAATTGATTTAGATGATGATGATGATGATAATTTTATATAGAGGATAAAGATGAATTGGGTTAACTTTCTAGTAGGGAGATTCTTATTTGAACTAAATAAAGGCTGAAATTCTTTTGTTGTTTAATTAATCTATGTAAGATATGATTGGTATTGAATCGAGATGTCGATGATGAAGAGATGTTGATACTACCATTGTTGAATAGACTTCCTAAAGCTAAGGTTTGTTCTAGCACATATCGGTAGGCATCATGGTATAACATCATGAGGGCTTGGCCAAAATATACATAAGGATTGACTCCTAAAATCCAATACTCAATAGAAAATAATGCACTAATGATAAAAACCATTATAACAATGTAAACACATGAATATAGATGGATTCAAGTGTAAGTGAGAGAAAGGAATAAACCAATGAATTCACATAGACTAAATTAAGTAAATAGTATGGAAAACAAACAAATAGGCACACAAACAAAGACAAAGAAATAAACAAATTAATTTAAGTGATACAAATATTGCCCCTAAAAAATAGGTGATAACATAACAAAGTAACAGAATGAGGGATAAAAGAAAAGGAAGGGGGTGGTCAAGCTATCTCCATATGCACTAGGCAAGTGGAAACTACCTACATAGTCCTATGGATGTAATATCTAACAAAAACTTTAGGCCAAATATAGTTCTCCCAAGAAATGGGAAGAAAATGATAACTGATGAAAACAAATAGAATGGATATGATAAAATAATAGGAATGGTCTTAAAAATTGGAAAGTACATGTGAAAAAGGCCAAAAAAGGATGGGGAAATTAAGTGACAAGTGATTGGCTTGTAACTAAGTAAAAGTTCTTAGAATCCTTAAGGCAAAGAAGTGGTCAATATTTTTTGGTTTTTTTAAACAGTGGTAAAATTGTTTTTGGAATTTTTGGAGTATCTCAACTCAATAAAAAATGATGAGACATTAGAAAGGTTCAAGCTCATAAAATTGTGAGAGCATGGCTTAGGTTACTCACAAAATGGTGAGAGTGTGCCTTAGGTTACTCACAAAATGGTGAGATCATGGCTTAGGTTCTCATAAAATGGTGAGAATGTGGCTTAGGTTGCTCACAAAATGATGAGATTGTGGCTTTGGTTGCTCTTAAAATGGTGAGAGTGTGGGTAGACAAGGTGACCGAGCTGACCTCAAAAATTATCAAGCATTGCCTACATAGTCCCAAAGTAAGACCTCAAATCACTTTAGTTCCACCCTATAGGGGAGGAACCTAACTAGTATAGAAACCAATTCAAACAAAATAGGCACAGTTAGTATAAAGGCATAGTATAGCATAGGAAATGGTAAGTTGGTACATCAAGGATTAATAAACAAAGGTTTCCCCTAGTTTACCCATAGGTAGTTGTAACTAGGATATAATGGGATTGATCAGTGGTACTAATTTTCCCATAGGTAGTTATAATTAGTATCAATATCAATGATAAGAAAAGAAAAACAAACAAAGGATACAACTATAAAAACTTTTGTCATACTACTCCAAAATACTATCTCTATTTGAAATGCTCAAAATAATTATTGAAACTACTCGTATTCATCATGATAAAAAAGGAAATTAATGGCAAAACCAAGGTCAAACGAGCTAGGTAAATAGGATTTAAAATATGCTCAATCAATAGAACAAATTGGTAAATAAATAAGGCTAAGAGGAATGATAAGAATGATATTTTTACAAAGAAGAATAGTGATAAAAAGGCACAACTGAAATAGTCCTTATACACAATACACCATAGTGCTCAGGCATAATACTGCTTGAGGTGAATAATATTCATCGACCCAAGAAGTTCATCTCCATCTAGTGTGATGATCCTATATTCTCCTGATCCATAATCTATAATAATGATAAAAGGCCCTATCCAATTTGGTTTGAATTTACCTTTATGCTTCTTCTTGGCCATGGTATTATTTTGGTTTTCTTTAAGAACAAGATCACCAAGTTCAAATGTTTTATACTTGATGCACTAATTGTAGTGGCCTTTGAGTCAGTTTTGATATGCCTAAAGATTATTAAGCATAGTTTTGCATTTTTCATCAAGTAGGTATACCTCTTACGGATGAGCTACTCAATAATCATGATCATCTAGGATATGATTGAAATATATGCATAGTGAAGGTAACTCAACCTCAATAGGAAGTATTTAATACCATAAATAAGTGAGTATAAAGTGGCTCTTTTAGGGGTAGGATGATTGGTATGGTATGCCTAAAGGGAATAGAATATCTGAAGGTGACAGACATGACCAACATCATTGATAATATTTTTAAGAATGATAATAATTGTTTTGTTGGATGCCTCAGCCTGACCATTAAATTGACGATAATATGTTATAGAGAAATGTTGAGTGATTTTGTATTTGACATATAGCTTATCAACATCCTTATTCTTGAATGATCCTCCATTATCAGATATAATGTTAGAAGGGATACCATAGTAGTAGATCATATGGTTAAAGATGAACTTGGAAATTTGCTTTCTAGTCACATGATGGGTATAGCTTCAACCCACTTAGTGAAATATTTAGTGGTGATAAGGATATGTTTATGGTCATCTAAAGATGTAGGATTGATTTGATTTTGAGTCCCCATGTAGCAAATAGCTATGGTATCAATATTGATATCAAAGTTTTGGCTGGGGCATGAATCAAATTGGTATGCCATTGACATTTGTTACATTTATTTACATATGTAACATCATCTACATCCATCGTAGGCCAATAATAACCATTATGTAAAATTGTTTTAGATAAGATTGTCTTGTTAGAGTGGGATCCACATACTCCTTCATTTACTTCCTATAACACTAGTGTAGATTATGTCAAAGTTGAACAATGAAGCAGAGTTCTATCAAAACTATGATGGTAAATGGTGGATCCTACTAAGGTATAGTGAGTGGTTTGGTGAATGAAGGATTCTATTTGTTTTTGGGATAGGTTAGGTGGTATAAATTGGTCATGAATATATTTATAAAGTTTAGAATACCATATAGAATTAGGACCAATAATATCACAAATCATGGAAATAGTTGAAGGTTCATGAGTTGGTGTTAACAAATTCTCAATGAGGAACTGATATTTTCTATCTATATCTATTTGTCAAATTAGAGAGATGATAGTAGCCATTATTACTAACCCTTGGTATATGCTCAAACTAGATATCTATAGTTTATTATTTGAGAGTGTCGACCATGGCCTTATATGGAACCAACTTGTCATCTTTGGTCTAGAAATGGTATGTGACCTAATTAATGATTAAATAAAAATCAGCATAAACCTTGAGATGAGATATGTTCTATTATACTACCTATTGAGTCCCTACAATAAATTCTTCATATTCAACCATGTTGTTGGTATAAGGAAAATTGATTCAGAATGATTTAGGGATTACATCCCCCTATGGTGTAATAAATAAGAGGCCTACCCCCATTCCATGTGTAGTAAATGATCCATCAAAATATAGCTTCTAACACTATTCTTCAAGAGGTATGCCAATGATGGTCATTATGGATTCATCAAGAAATTAGAATGTGAGTGGTGTTACGTCTTCAAGGGGTGCTTCAGCAAGCTCATCTATAAGGACCTATCACTTAATTGCCTTTTGATTAACATACTATATGTTAAATTCACTAAGAAGCATGATCCACTTGGCCATTCTACCTTGTAAAGATATTTTAGATAGTAGATACTTGAGAAGATCTACTTTTGAAATGACCATGGTCTTATTGTTTAACATGTAGTGTCACAATTTCTAAGCTATGAATACCACAGCTAAACAAGATTTTTCAATAGGTATATAGTTGTGTTCATACATGACCAATGTCTAGCTTAAGTAGTATACTACATACTATTTTCCTTTATCATCATGTTGAGCTATAAGTTCCCCCAAGGCACTATATATAGCTTATAGGTACAATAAAAATGGTTTTTTTGATATAAGGGCTAACAAAATAGGTGGATTTTTTAGGTAATCTCTTAGCTATTGAAAAGTTACTTGGCAGTGATTATCCTAGTGGAATATAACTCCCTTCTCTAGAAGATGTGTAAATGGATGACACTTATCTGCTAATTGAGATAAGAAGCATCGAATTGACTGGATCTTGCCCTGTAAACTATAGAGTTGCTTCAAATTAGTTGGTGGTGGCATCTCTATTATAGCTTGGAACTTTACTAGATCGACTTCAATACCCTGATGAGACACAATGAATCCAAGTAACTTTCTTGAAGTTACTCCAAACACACATTTTTTTGGATTCAAACAAATTTTGTACTCATGTAGTCTTTTAAATATTATACATAACACTAATGGATTGTTAGCTTTGGTTTTTTTTTTGCCTAGTATGTTATCGATGTAATCTTCAACAATATCATGCATCATATCATGGAATATGATGGTCATGTCTCTTTGATATGTGGATCTAGAATTTTTAAAACCAAATGGCATTACCTAATAATAAAATGTTCTCCGTGGAGTGGTGAACATTGTTATATGTTGGTCTTTTGGTGCTATTTTGATCTGTTTGTATCCTAGAAATACATCCATGAGTGAAAGCATTTCATAACTCATAGTATAATCAATGATCATGTCAATATTATTAATGGAAAGTTGTCTTTAGGGCAAGCTTTGTTTATGTCTCATAAATTAGTATAGATTTTGATTCCTTAGGATTTTTTATAACAAGTACAACATTAGATATCCATTATAAGTAGTCAATGGATCAAATACATCTCGATTCTAAGATTTTTTCTAAATCTTTCTTTACTAATATAAAAATGCGAGGATACATCTTACACAACTTTTTATTAACTAGTTTGGCATTAGGATTTACCACAAGGTGATGTAAAACCAAGGCGGGGTCCAAACTTGGCATGTCAGAATAATCCTATGTAAAAATATATGCAAATTCTCTTAATAGAGCTATAAATACTTCACTCTCATCCTCAATTAGGTATGCACCTAATTATATCCATTTTAGGTCTGATGGAATGCCAATGTTTACCTTTTTTGTATCCTCAACTAGAAGGGTTAAACCATCTTCTAGGATAGTAAGCAAAGACTTGAACTATCTGGCTATATCAAGGTCCTCTATTAGGACTTGCTCTTCAACTTTTCCCAGGTATGATGAATCTAAGTCCCCAAAGGGGAGATCTGGTAATGTGACAAAAATAGATATAAATTCTTGAAGAATTTGATCAAACACTTGTTCCTCAAAACTAAACTTAGATCCATAGAAAATTTCATTGTTGGTGGTCTCTTAAACTAAATTTGAAGAAGAATGAACACCCCCATCTAGTGGCACTTTAAATAAGATTTCACCAATAAATTGGCCTTTATCTTTACTTTTTCCCTAGTCAAAAAGTGTCTCAAAGAGATTTTAACTTTGGGACCTCAATGTTTTATTGATTTTTTATGGCTAAGGGTGTTCACCCACTCTCTAAAATAAGCTTTAAGATATAATGTGATTGAGAACCTTAATTTATGATCTCCCAATAGAACATTGGCTCTAAGGTGTAAAAAGTCATAGAATGCCTCATCATTCTAAAACTCATTAATCAACAAATTGGATTCTTTTTGGTCCCAATCTATCAGTTGGGGATATTATAATGGTAATGGGTTATGATGAATGACTAGGGTAAGGGTACAAATGGCATTATTATCAAATAGGCTAGTCTTAGCTAGGTCATCAAAGATAAATATATAATTAGACTCTACTTCATTGTTGACATCATCATCAATAACCACCAGTGATGGATCTTGAATAAGATATTTGGGTTCACCCCCAGGAATTTTAAATCCAAGTCCATAAGGTCTTTTATACTCAGTCATGGAAATTGGCTCAATGGTTCCTTGTTGATTCTATCTAAGGCCTCTTCCTTCATAGTCATGGTTCTCCATGATCTTATTGGGAATAGGATACTTTGCACTCTTATAACAATCAACTTGGTTTTCATTATATAACCATGATTCATCTCCTTCAAGGGGATCTATTTATAGGCTAGATGTTGGTACAAACATGACAAGTCCCTTATTTTTGCCTTTTTGTTACCAATGCATGTGTGGGGAAACTTTAGGTCTTCCAAAGGTTTTTGGATTCTAAGTAAGATTAATAATTTAAAAGGTATCATGGGTCACATATTCCCCTAGGCCATTATCCAAAATGGTGAAGTGATTGGAAGCTTTAGGAGGTGGCATGTGGGAAAGGGAATCCAAGGTATTAGGATTTATGCAATTGTCATTTGGAGAATAAATAAGTATGGCCTTTCCTTTATCCTACTTGAAACTTTGATTCATGTCATATTGATAATCATATCTTTGAAACTTATCTTCAATATTTTTTCAATGCTTATATAGGTGCAAATCTCCTAGAATATTGACTTTCATCCCTGAGTGGGGGAACTTGTTATATTGGTGTAGCATTGATGGTACTACATGAATATCATGTAACAAAGGCCTACCTAGAATCATATTATATGATAACTAAAGTTCAAGCACATGGCAAAGTGTATCATGGGTCAAAGGCCTAATGATAACTGGCACCAGGTAGACTAATGGTGCCTTGTGATTTTCTCTCCTAATTATCGTAATCTTTTATAGTTATCATTTTTGGTTGGAAATCTGCCATTGTGTACCTAAGAAGATTAATGAGATTTAGAGACACTATGTTGAGGCCTGATCCATTGTCCATAAGGACACATTTCACTTTATGCCTTTTTATACAAACTTCTATTTATAATGTATTGTTATGGAGCGGGTCAAGCGAAGACATATCACTTTGGTTGAATGTGACTTGTTAGGCTAGAGCTAGGTGTCCAACCAAAGCATGAAATTTATTAGGGGATATGTCACTACCAATAGTGGATTGGATTAAAAACTCATTCAAAATGTTCTTATGGATTGTCAACATTCTTAACAAAATCTAAAATAGAGATTTGGGTTGGTGTCTTTTGTAATTGTTCCACAATATCAAACTTCTTTTCTAAGTCAGTGGTAAATGACTTATTCTAAGGCTAAATAGTTGGTTAGATAATGGGTGAAGTGGTAGATGTATTTGGGTCTGAGATGGTAATCCTTGACCTCTAAGTTATGATTGCACAATCAAGATTAGATGTTGAACCATGATTGCTAACAAATGGTGGGAATGGTGTAGGACTAGATAAGATGAATCTTGACTATTTCTATACTTGTATGTGGTCATGAGGTAAGGATGAGTCATTGATATAAGGTCCAAAAGTGTAAACCCTTATTTATTCATTTTCATGTGTGTGGTCCTAGGTCAAAGAAGGATTATCCATGTAATTTGGTTGAGTGAAATTATTTAGTAATGGTCTAGATTGATTGGTGCTTGGTCTAAGATTAATGGAGATGGTATTAACGCTACCCTCTACAATATGACCTACAACTCTATTGTATTCATGTGTAACTGCATGGTGGGTTTATTGGTTGTTACCATTTTGACCTTAGTTTTGTCCATTATTCTAACATTATTGGTTTTGTTGTTGATTTTGTTGGTTCTGTTGGTGTGATCTTTGATTTTGATACTATTGATTTTACTATTACATAGGCCGATATTGTTGTTGTTATTGTAGGTAGTTGTTATGTTGTTATTGGTTGTTATGTTAAGGAAAGTAGTTTTGATAAATCTTAAGAGCCTGATTAGAGATGGAAGCATCGTTATCCAATGTTATCTCCCCATTTAACAACATATTCTTGATCAAATGCTTGATTTGCACACATCTTCATAAATTATGCCCATTGACCCAATGATATTCATAGAATTCATTTTCATGGTACCAATTAGGATAGGGAATGCCTTGTGGATATTGCTTTGGTATAGGCTAACTAATAAAATTAGTGGTGGAAAGTTTATAAAATATAGACTCAATAAGCTCTCCAAGGTCACTAAAGACATGACATGTAGGCATCATTCTCCTTAGAAGAGGAAATTACAATGGCAAAGGTTGTTGTATTTGTTGTGCGATTCTTGTTTATTGCACTTGTAGTGTTGGTTGAAGAGGTTATCAAGTAGGAGTTAGATGAAAAGGTGGTGTAGATAATTTTTTTGCCATTTAGACATGGTGTAACTCAATTACTCTATTTCACATAACATTTCTATTGTAATTGAATTGTTTGGGTCTTTCTTGTTTATTGGCCAATGTCAATTGTGATACTTGTGCTTGGATTGGATTTTGGTTTTAGCTACTTTCTTGATTGGTACCTTAGTTTTTATTAGTTGAGTTAATCTTGATGACTCCTTTGTTGATAAGATCTTTCTCAATCAATAATCCTTTGTCAATGATTTTTTTGAAGGTATGTGCACACTACAGTTCCAAATGATAGGCTATCTCATTATGAAAGTTTTTACTGAATACAAAAGCTACTTATTTATCTGGTAAACTACGAGTGAATCAGATTTTAAGTGCTCTCCATTACTGTAGATAGCTTGTAAATCTCTTAATAACCTTTTGTTTTTCTTACATCAAGTCAACCAATGAAATCTCATGCTCAAGATTATAGGAAAAGTGTTGCACAAACTTATCAAAAAAATCATCAAAATCAGCTACTAAATTTTTTAGAAACTTTAAGAACCACTCCAAGGCTTATCCAGCGAATATCCTTGGAAACAACAACAATAGGTATATATCACTATATTCCACTGGCTGGAAAGCAACAAAGAACTTGGTTAAATGGGCTTTAGGGTCACATTTTTCCTTATATTTATCAAACTTTGATGGCTCATATCCTAGAGGAAATGGAATCTATAAGTATTCCATATTGAAAGGATAAGAACACACATCATCTAATTTAAAAATTTTAATTTGTTTCCCTTCTCATCTTTCATTTGTTGTAACTCTTTCTCTAGGAAAATTATGGGAATGTTATCCTAGGTAGATGGTTGGGTGGTCACAAGTGCATCACTTTGAATAGGGTATGATGGGGGAATTTGATATATTTTGGATTGGTTGGGAAACAAACTAGGAATACACATATGTAAATTAGGATATACTTATTGAAATTGTACATTTGGTTATAAAATATTCTAGTTAGGGTTTGTGATGAAGGTTTGAATTAGAGGATTCTAATGTTGGGTTGGAAGTATATAACCATATTGTGCTTGTTGTATTTGAATAGGGATATATTATTGACTATGAACCTTTCTTTTGAGTAATAACTTGTTAACCAAGACCCTACCTCTAAATGAGGGGCACATTTTGAACAAAAGGCAATTGTTGCCTCATAGGTACTTTAGAAACATTAGAACCTCCTTGTTTCATAAATCCTTAGTAGGAAATATATGCTTGTTGGGGATTGGGTACCTATTTCTATCTAACATGAATATATTGTTGATTAAACATTAGTTGGTTTTGAATTGGCATGTTAGTATGCGAGGAAGAAGGTATGTTTGCTATTACCTGATGAGGTGAAACATGAGTTGCTCCTTGTTGAGGTGGCAATATGTTTGGCCTCTAATGCATTGATATATTCATTTACACCTATTGTTGAGGAATTTTACTTGCCACCTATTGAGGAGGAATAAGGTTCATCACATTATTTTTTTAAGGCATGGTATTGGTTACTGGTTGACTACCTGCTCCTATTGGTTACACACTTGATGAAGCAATTAGTTGAGGATTGGAAGTAATCAGTTGAAGTTGGGGCATAGAAGCTCTCATTATTGTTTTGGTAGATCCACTCATGGTATTAACTAAAGGCACATGTTTTTGAATAGTTGTTTGTGCATTAGTACCATTTTGATTTGGATTGGACATTGCTTGCACATTGTCCACTATATTTTTCTCATTATTATGCATAAAAGTAGAAGAAACTTCTTTAATAATTGGCATATGTGGAAATGTTATCTACCAATTTTTTTTTTACATGAATGGGTCTAAACTCTGATTATCTTGACTAGTTAACTCTATCAAAACTCATATTGAAGAAACTAATTTAATAAGAGGTTTATTAACCATGGCCATCTGATTGAAATTACATGCTAGATTTAGGTAGGTTTGATATGTTGTCTGCATTTGGTTGAAGTGGTATTCCATGAGGCTCTATCCTTTGTTAGGCATGTTAGGATCTTGATAAATTATTTGGAATAGATTTAAAGTATTTCTAAAAGAAGATTATTTATTGTACAATATGTTATGAGGCCTTCTTACTAGGCTTGGTAAACTTTCATGAGGGAAGTCCATTGGAAACTTAGCCCCCACTTCTATGGCTCAAACCAAAATATCATATTTGTTCTCCAAAAAATTATGATCAAATAAAAATGGATCATACATGGAATGCATATTAGTAGAGCATAATTTTTGAGGAACTGATTCATCAGCTATGGGTATTATAGCTAGATATTGTGTGGTTTATTATTGGTCTTGTTCTGAATAAGGTGGTGCATTAACCAAATAGTTAGACAATGGATCTTGACTTTGTGCCCCTATTTGAGTATTATAAGAGGGACAAAAATCCATCTCATAATAAATATTATCTACGTAGGGGTATTGCACCATTTCTTCTTATGCAACTACAATAATAATCCTTGGATTGCACATGAGTCCACTATGGGTGTAGGACTACATGTTGGGATCCATAGTGAATGTTTTGTGATAAAGAGTTGTTCAAACTCTAAAAATACAATGTCTAAAAAGATGTTTAAACCTTGGTCTAGATTCATCAAAAGAAATGGATATGTATATCTTAAAAGGATTACGCAACGATTTATGACAAAATAAGCTAGCATTAAGTATTTAACACCTCACATCTCACACAAAGATGATCAAGTAAATGGACCAAAAATCAAAATGCCAAACTCTAAGGTAAAAGTATTTCAAATCAATCTAATCTAGGAAAACAAAAGTTTTTAGGTCTTTTAGCCAAATGTGGAATCAAAATTTAGGCTCAAACAAGGCATGTGCTAGGACTCTTGGCCAAATGGCATCAAAATCTAGACTTTAAAAAAGATGAGATTTTAATCTAATATATTTGAAACACTTCTAGTAAAAACTAGGCATTTGCTTCTTGGATATAAATTTGATCAACTAGGTATGAAATATGAAAAAAAAGGCACTTTGAGATAGTTTATTTTCTTGCAAATAATGACATTAAACTAGGCTCTTGTGATGAATAGGCTAGACAAAAGTAAACAATGTAACCATGATAGACAAAGATTCTCAAAATGTATACTCGAATTGGCTTGAAAAATGTGCAAAAACTTGAACTCTATGCAAGATAAGGTCCATGAACAATATTTGAAATGATTTGAGAAGTATAATAATGATAAAATACTCAAAATATGTATTAAATTATTTTTTTCAAAAACACTCTAAAGTAAAGGTGGTTTCTCACAAATTTGGCAGAATAACACTACCCTTCATAAATTATGCACATACTCTGAAAGTTTGAAAAAACTCTCTAAGGTAAAAAGTATTTCACTCAAATGGTCTCAAGGCAAAATGGAAATAGGATAGTAACGCAAAATTCCTGGTGCATAGACTCAAAGTGCAAGCATTTAGAAAAAAATGACTTAAATCTATCAAATGGTGAGAATGATTATGAGTCTTAAAGAGCCTTCAACCCAAATTGAAGATTGAACCTAAGTTCCCTCAAGTTTAGTGAAAATGGTGAATCCACTTAACACATCAACCCTTTGAACTTATGAAGTTGTAATTTTGAATTTAAGTTATAAATGAAGGACTTGAACAATGTTTGGTAGAAGTTTAGACTCAATTAGACAACATAACTATGCCAAAGTAGATTATATGACTCCAAGTTCATTGAACTTTAAACAAGGAAAATTGGTGATTTATGTGGGCAGAATAATGCCTCTTATTCAAATAAAATTAAAGACTATGTGTTTGGTTTGGTATCGTTTGTTCACACCAGTTTTTTACTCCATACAAGACTTTAATCTAGGACCAAACCAGCTAATTATTCACTCTTATATCCTAAACTAACAAGGTTTCTTGGTATTATTGGAATCCATTAATATTTTTCATTTGAGAAGCTTTTATTGTTTATCCAAAAATGAAAATGTGCATTATGTAGTAGGGTCTTTACACCCCCTCCTTATCTCAAATGACAGTACTATGACATGGAACTTGATGTGCACCTTACAAAAACAACACTTCTGTGACAAGTGGGGATTTGTCTAAGAAGATCTACAAGGTTACAAATGTTTCTATGGGAATTAATTACATAATGACTTTCACATCATGATGCAAAATAAAATCATGTGATTGGGTGTCTGCATCATTTGGCTTATTACAAAAAGGTCTTACCCTTTTTACAACCACTATAGCCTATTGTTTTCTTATTTTAATGTGATGTCCAAAGTGAAGATACATCCCATGTGAAACTCGGTCACTAGAAGGTGGTTTAACCATTCAAACCTTTGATCCTAGTGGGAGTGGATGAAGTCAGTGCCGAGAGATGAAACCTCAGGTCAAAGCTTCCCTAAAGAACTCGTGTGAGGTAATGAAGTCCTCCTCATAAGCCAAGATGAAATGAAATGAAAGACATAAAAAAATATACTTTAGGGTCATTTTCATGATCACCCAAACTATGATGAGTTTTTGGAGAGTACTTTAGATAAAATTCTTTTTATGCCTTGGACTAGGCATGTTTTCAACAAGAATGGCACTTTTTATTCCAAGGGTTCCCTAAAGGGGATAAGTGGAAGAGCATACATGCACAAACCTTCTTTTTCCAATCAATTTCTAACTAAACAACCATCGAAAACAAAAATTGACAAGTGTGTTCAATTTTAAGCCCCAAATGAAAGATGAGTTGATGTTCTTTTTTACCCCTTGGTCTTAAGTTGTAACTTTGAAATTCTAATTATTAAACATTTATCTTAAGCACCAAAATGTTCCATTAAGAACTAAAACAAAGTTTTTAGTTCATTTTAAATCATGCAAAAGGTGGTCTAAAACATGTTTTTATTAAATTCCCAAGCTTGATCTTGCAATAAAAATATTAGAGTATCCTTTAAATTTGAAGCTAATTTGTAAATGAAAGGATCAACTTTGAAATTTGAGGTCTCTATTATAAAATTGAAATTACCCATTCAATATCACTGTTTCTTGTAAAATGACAATAATAGATAATAAAATTGGTGTTATGGGTTAGACCAAACAAAAAAACACAATATCGCTATTTTACCTACAAAATCAATGCATGGATGAACAAAATCATCATTTATGGACAAAATCATTGTTACAGATAAAAAAACATAATCAAACATAAAATCATTACATAGACATACAATATCACTGGCTAGAGGCACGATATCACTACACAAATGATGATATCACTACCATGATGATATCACTTCCCAGAGGAATGATATCCTTATGCAAAACAATGATATCACTACCCTTATGATATCATTGAACAGGTCTATGAAATCATTGTTTATTGAATAGTGATTTTTTTACACAAAATCTCAACTATATAATAATGATATCATTCTAGAGAGCAAAACTGACGCTTCTCAAAACAAAAATGTGATTATCAAAAAAATGAAATTTTAAGCTAAATTTTCACTCGTTTGGCCCTCAAACTATAAGATCTTTCATAGAAAGGATTATTAGTTTGCTTGAAAGAGCTTTGTGACCAAATTTGTGGAATTAGTGTCCCATCAGGTGTGCCATTATGTGAACTAGGAATTTGACTCAATAGAGGATGGTTAGTTTAGTGTTAGTTCCAAAATGAAAATAAAATGAAATAAACACACTATCATAACATATATAGGCCTAGTTACTAGGGTGAGCTTAGTTAACAAAACAAAATGAAAAACACAACTAAAATATTAAATAGAAACCTTCCATTCACCTTCCTTGGATGCTCCAAAATGCTTGTTGTAGTGGCTTGCTTAGTTTGTGCTCATGAAGTATGCATCAATGGAAGCTTGGTTACCTCCATATCTCCTTGGGACCTTGTGTGGATTTGGCTTAGATTGGCTTGGATTGCATCAATATTTTATAATTATAACACTAATTTTGATGAAGCATTGTAATTAACTTTAGCATTATAACTTTGGCATGTGAGAGCTTGAAATTATGGCTTTGAGGCTTATTGTTTATAGACTTTGAGAATGGTTTGAGGATCAACCATGACCATCCATCTCAAGATTGAGATGTGTGGCCATGGATAAATAAAAATATTAAATTCATTATATAAATATACTCATTAATATTTGGTATATAGGGGCATTGAATAGGCATGGAAGTGCTTTGATGAGGCATGGGAGACATGAATCCTGATATTTGTGGCATTTATGGCTTAGGGATGCCTTCCTAAGAAATGAGGTCACCTAATGATGTATTTATTCAATATTCATTTCTAAAAACAATTATTCAACAAGTTTCCATGGAATTCTTAATTAGGCTCTAATTTGGTTTAATTAGCTCTTAAGCATGAATAAGCACTTTGTGTACAAATTACTCAAATTGATTAGAATCCCTTGTTATTGGTCTAAAATTTGACTAGATTACAATTTAAAGTTAATATTAGATGCATTGGATTTACCATCCCATTTAGGATGTTACCAATAACAAATAACAAATAACAAATAACAAAGGCACATGTCTCGTGTAAGAGATTTTATATAAAAGAGCAATCCAGAGCACCCAAGTGCAAAATTGGCACTTTGACTTGAAATGATCTGATCAAAGTTAGCTAGCCCATAAAATTCATTATCCCATGTAATGATACCCTAGCCAAAATCAGCACTTAAATATATCAATTTCAAATCATTTAATGTGTTTTAGTGTGTTTAGGCTAAATTGTGTATTTTGGTAGAAATTGGTCAAAAGCTTGGTTGGAGGTTTATCGGTGGCCATATTTAGGTGTCTACACAAGACACTCAAGAGACCCTTCATGATGAATATGCCCTCTTTATTAAAGGTGTTGATCAAGCCATTTTTATTAAATACTATTTCTATAATTTCACCTTTGATATTGAGTCCCAAGCCTTTAAAGAGCTTAAAATTCAAGTATCTAAACCAAATCAGCAAAAATAAATGAACACAATGAGAAATCTAAACTCATCATTTATTTACATGAGGACACTTGGACACTCCAGTTTAATAGAATTAACTACTTTCATGGAGTTGGGGCATGATGTGTCTTTTTCGATCCTTTTGTAAATATCATTCATCTATATTTTTAATTATAATTTGATGCCACTAATAACATGGTTGTATTTAAAGCTCTTATCTTGGTATGCAATCAATCATTAATGTTGATATTCCTTACATGCTTAGATGATTCTCAACTTGTGTGTCACCAAATAAATAGTGCCTACCAATGAAAATATTAAATCATATCATGAATTTTGTATAAACCTTGTTAAATAATTTTCATATTTGATTATCTATGATATCCCAAGATAAAAAAATATTATTCTATATTCTCTTACCTCTTTGGCTTCCTTTTTTTCACACGCATAAAGAATTACATGATTATCAATTTCTCATTCACATAATGAAAATTAAATCCAATTTATCCTATCACCTAAGGATGATTCACTTATTTTTTACGTCAATTATATCACTACACAACAAAGCCTTTGGTATGAAAACATCATCCAATTTCTATAATGGCATATTTACCCTCCTAAAGTTAAATATCATGAAAAGACTAGAATTTGTAAGCAAGAATTTAAATTTTTCCTTATTAATAATATCCTATACTATTTTAACTTTTAGGCCACCTTAATTTTATGTGGTACTAAATATTAGTTTCTTCCTCTTCTTGACCAAGCACACAAGTGCAATTTTGGAGCTTACTATAGTAGACATGTTATATCCTTAAATGCATATGTATAGTTTATTATTATCCAAAACTTTCGAAAGATGACATAAAACTTGATAATAATTATAATCCTTGATAATTACATTATTATATTATTCATTATCCTCTATTCAAACATGAAACACTTAAATATCCATAGTCATTCTCTATGTGGTGATTGAATCTCATCAACAAGTTGCCTTGAATGTAAGATGGCCATGGTATTATAATCATTGTCACCGATTGATTTACTAAGGGGGTTGAATATATTAATATTATTAATTTTAATGATGTTGTCATCTCTAAATTCATCCTTAAAAAATCATTGTTTTTTTAATTCCCCACACCAACATATTTGGCAATGGTAGGAATTTCAAAAATAAGGACATGAAGCAACTTTGCTCAAGGTTTTAAATTACTCAAAAAAATTTCAATCCTTATCATCCTTAATGAAAATGATTAAAAAAATCCTTTAAAATATCTTTAAAAATAATATTAAGGACTCACACACTGATTATCATCTCAAGCTCCATCATATTATTTGGGCTTACCGCACTAATATATTTACATCCACTGGGGCAACACCATTCTCTCTGGTCTATGTTTTCAAATTTGTATTTATAATAAAAATTGAGTTACCTTCATTATGAAATTTTATTCATGGTATCATCCCTCATTAATATCTCCATAAATCACACCTTCACACTTTGTACTTCCCTGATGATTGACACATAGGTGTTCTTTAGCACAATCGATAATACAAAACTCACATCTCTAAGTAACACAACAAAAAAAGGAAAAGTTGGGAAATTAAATGTCAAGAAATTAGTTTTGAAATAGGATTACACCCATGAAAAA
>JARHVA010004248.1:940000-1017500 GCA_037957365.1 Torreya grandis
TTGCCACCACTTCCCTAGTATGATCTCATATCATAGCTCATTTTATATTTAATTTAATAATTCATTTTTCAAGTCATTATGTCATGGAAATAAAATCCAAGTTTGATGTTTTTAGTGTCAAAGCACATAATTTTTAGTTATTAGGTGATGTAGTATTAAAATAGTTTTATTTATGTTAGTTTAGAGTTTTGTTATATATATATATATTTAAGTGCCTATATATATATATATATATAGGCACTTATATATATATATATATATATATATATATATATATATATATATATATATATATATATATATATATATATATATAAAAAAACACTAAACTAACACAAATAAATATATTTTAATACTACATCACCTAATAACTAAAAAAAAGGTATATAGATAGTGAGGATATTTAATTTCATCTTAAATAGTATATATACTAGTTTATTTAAGTGGTCATATATATATATATATATATATATATATATATATATATATATATATATATATTAAAAAAAACTCTAAACTAACACAAATAAATATATTTTAATACTACATCACCTAATAACTAAAAAAAAGGTATATAGATAGTGAGGATATTTAATTTCATCTTAAATAGTATATATACTAGTTTATTTAAGTGGTCATGGCAATCAAGTTTAAAAACTATAGTCTTTATATCTAGTGTAAATTAATTTATCCATCAGTCATCATGGTTTGGGTGTTATTAGGTCATATAAGAATCAATATATGTCAAAATTCTAAAGCAATATTAGGTGAACCCGACATCTTATAAATTTATTATTTCCCATTATGGGGGGTAATATAAGAAACCCAATGTTAAAATTATTGAGCTTCATGATTCATCATGATAAGTGAGTAGCACTTTACTAAAAGTTAGAGGGGGCAGAGGTATGAGGCCATCAATGACCTTAAGTTCATCACTAAAAAAGGATTAATGCATTGTGATAGTGACAAAACTAATTATGCAAAATCAACTAAAACCAAGGGTGATTTCCAATGGCAATGGTCATCACCTATGTTTTTTACAATTGAGTGGAAATGATTGTACATAATGGTTATAAATGAATACAATTAGCACTCATTCCTCAATTATTATTTTCATATTATTTTTTGTATGGTATGTGAAAAATAAAATAATGTAATCACTAAAAAAATTTAACCTTGTTGTGATGATAAAGTGAAGGTTCATATCACATTATTGTAGCAAATTTGTTCTTTAAAAGTGTTGTAAGAGGGTCATCCACTACTTTTTATTGGTTAAATTGATATTCTCATGTATTGGTTGACATGTCCTAATTCATAGTAGATGTGTTCCTATAATCAATGTATGTGTCAAGTCCATGTAAAATCTCCATAACATCACGTTGCATTTATTGAGTGTGGTTTCTTACCCTATGTCTACACTAAAGGGGGAATATTCGAATAATATTAGTGTATACATGTATTTTCGGATATTATTAATAGAGAGTTATTGTATATATGTCATGAGTTGTGAGACAAATAATTATAGATAAGTGTGAGAAGATATTTTATAGTGATAGGAGTAGACTCATTATTTTTAAGAGACTTCTATCTATTTATTTTTACTACCAATTCATTGAAACTTATTATAACAAAATATTATTATGTAAGATTAGAACTAATTTTATACTATGATTATGGTAACCCAATCACTATATATTAATCTTTATCTTCCATATTTTCCACTTTATTTTGGGCACAACAAGGTTAATTTCAAGATTACACCCTTTTCTAAGGTGCAATTCTATTAGTATCTAATATTCTTGGTTTTTACGTTCCCCTATTTAGTAGTTAGGTGTAATATCTCATATTTTATTCATTTTAAGCACCCATTTTTGGTCTTCTAAATCCATATGAAGGAGGAAAGTAGATAAAATATAAAAGTAATATAAGCCAATATATCAAATTATAATCAAAGTAAAAAGGAAATATAAATTTCAAAATTTAAATCACACTAAAATACATGATCATATCCTTTATCATGTCCCCCTATCTTAGTTAAAGATCAAACTCCACAATTGGCCTCATTTCAAAATTGATATCCATTGGGGTATTGCAGTCTAGTAGACTAAGGTAATAGGTCTCATATATATCCTTAGTGCAAATTAACTTCTCACAAAATTACCTAATCTTCATAATATACTAATGCCTCTGTAAGGGGTCTTGACGAGTGGGGAACATGTCATGATAAGGTAGGATCATTTTAATTTTTCATGTATATGACCATCATATGATCCTTATAATTCACTATTTAATGAAAACTCATGTTTGTTGGGTATCTCTTAATCTTGCCTAACTGATTAGAGTGTTTTTGTTTCTAGTAATGATCATGTTTTCTCCTTGATGACACCTTATTTTATTTCCCTTTTCATTTTCTCACTTGAAAAATACACTTTTTTTCAAATATCTCTCATCTTCTACATTTCTTATTTTGTATCTCTTTTATACATGTTAGCATTGTTATAAGAGTTAGTTTTTAAGGGTTCCCTTTTAACTTGGAATGTTTGAATATAAACTAAATATTTCAGTTATTATGAGATTTTATTTTGGTTAATGTCTTATTTTTCTATAGTTTCTCGTAATTAGGTTTGCAACCTTGATATTTTATTTGGGTCCCCACAAAGTTGGGGATAAAAAGTGACCTAGTCATGAACATGATTTTCCTAAAATTCCAAAAATCTAAACTTTTGTAGATAATTTGAGATATCTACATTCTAAATTTGAAGATGGTGTAAGAACATGAAATGTAGAATTTTGAGTCTAGTTTCCAAAATACTAATTTTTTTAAAAATAGTTAAAAATAACTAGGTCAAACATCTAAAATTTAAATATTAACTCTCTTTTTTTTTTAAAAACATAGTAGATAGACGGTCGTGTGACGAACCATTTTTTTAGTAGCATTTAATATTATTTTAAACCTTTTGGGAAAAATTTAGATAAGATCTTTATGAATTATATTTTTTAATGAATAATTTTTTATATGAATTTTTCAAGTAAATAGATCCTAAAAATTGACAAAAATTGGATAGTCATATGTGCAACATGCCTAACCACCTCAAAAAAATGAAAAACATTTTTTTTGAATGTGTGTATAATTATGCCTAGTTTGTGACCATATAACTTATTTTTCACTTGGATAAATGAAATAAAAATTACATGAAAATGTATAGGCATGTATGTTTCGGTGTGTAGTGACCTAAAAAAAGGTATAGTTAGAAATCAACATAGTTTGAAACCTTAAATTAGACCAAAAATTATAAAAAAAACATATTTTTGCAAAGAGGAGAGCATGATTGTCATGATGGTATTATGTTTTTGAATTTTCACATTGCAATTCTTAGTGTATTTGGAAATAAAAGTTAAATTTTGCTGTTTTATATCATAACTCTCAAAACTCAGTTGTACATTGATAGTCCAAGCCTTTGGCTCAGGAATCCCAGACATTCCCAAGACAAAAGGCATGGGAATTGAATTAGAATTCAAATACAATGATCATGTTATTTATTAATGTGATTTCATTAAGAACATGATCACATTATATAGTATCAACACCCTGAAACCTAAATTTGCATCTTGACCTACTAAAAGAGCCATGAGGCCTAATAGTCTTAAGATCAAAGTTTGATTGATTAATATTATTGTTTGGGACCAATGTTCTTGTCAAGATTTGATAATATTTAATGATAATTAGAGATGTATTAACATATGAATCAATTTCTTATTCATTTAATCCCAATATGGTGTGCAATAAGGCCAATAGATCCCAAATTAACATTAGATGGACATATTTCCTTGGATGGAGCTTAGTTAGCCCCAATTTTTTTTTTATTATATGGTGTCTAATTAGAGACCCAATTGACATAAGATGGACATAAATCCTTTCTCAAGGCTCATTTAACATTGATTGTGTATTAGATTGAACTAAATATTTAATTAGTTTAATATGGTGTGCTATTAAAGCCCTAATTGACATTTATTGAAGGAATTCCTTGCACAAGGACTATTTAATTTTAATTATATATTATATTAAATAAGATTTTTGATTAGTTAAATATGATGTGCAATTAGGGAAAAATATTCACAATGGACATTAGACGGACACAATTCCTTGCATGGGGTGAAAAATGCCTTGATTGATATTAGGTGGAAGCAATTAATTACATAGGACTTGATTGTCCCCAATTGTGTATAGTATTGAAAAAAATATCAATTAATATAACATGGTGTAATTAGATCCCCAAATGATATTATATGGAGGTAATTCCTTTTGGGGATTGAGTAGGCCCAATTACATATCATATTAAACCTAGATACTCAATTAGTTCAATATGGTGTGTAATCAGAGCTAATTGAACCCAACCAACATTATATGGACAAAATTATTTTAATGGGGCTCAATTGGCCCTAATTATTTATAAGATAAAGCTAAATACATGATTAGCTTAATATAGGTTATAATCAGGGACAACAAAGTCATAATTGACATTAGATTTATTCAGTTACTTGCATTAGCCTTGGTTGGTAATAATTTCATATTCAACTAGACTAAATACTTGGTTGATTCTATATGCAATTATAAATTCATCATGTCCATAAATCAATCCTAGAGAAAATGGGATAGAGCACACATACACTTTCAATTAGGGAGCATAAAATTGTTAAGTGGGAGCATGACCAATGTGAGGATCTACTAGACCTGATTAGGGGATCACTTGTCACAACACATGATGTGAGATAGGGTTCTAAAGCCTATATTATAACACAATCACATAAAAACCCTAAAAGAGTCCTATGATTTAATATTTCACTAATCTAATAACAAGAAAAGTAAATCTAATCTAGTGTGCACCAAAGCTTGTGGCACAAAGTGGGGTTAGTAAATCAAAGCAATAAAAACATGTATAGGGAACTTCAAATAAATTATGAGTAACACCTTAATACATGTAATATGAAGAGTAATATTATTTGATCCAACACTTATGCTATTTCTATCTACTAAAAGAGAGGAGTACAAAGTTAGAATATACTTACCTGAATGTGAACCCATCAAGACTCAATCTGCCCCTTAGCCAAAGGGACTTTGTAAGAGATTTTTTTGGTTTGTAAGGATCACTTTGTTATTCCATAGCATCCATGACCTATCCAAAATACTTGATTCTCCAAAATAATAAACTCAAGCTAAGTCTCCTTAAGTAGAATGGTGGAAGATTAGATTGTGAAGAAGCATGAGTGAATAATAAATCTTGATTGCATATATAAATAATTACCAAAATTACCTTGTATATATAGGTAGAAATTACCCTAAAATCATTTAGTAATATCGACTGTACTAGGTTTACCTAGTTGACCTAGCACATTTTTGGGCTAATTCACTAGGTATGTTATAGGTCAGCTGGGAGGCTAACAAACAAAAAGAGAGAAAGGGTCCACAAAATATACTAGGTTAACCAAGTTGACCTAGTATGTTGAACAAGTCAAAAGGGTTCCAAATAATAAAATGAAGGATATAAAGATAAAAAAGACTAGAAGATTGTTAAAAAGGAGGAGAAACATCTTAATAAAAGGTTTTAAAAAATAGTTACATTGGTAATAATATGGAAAAAAGGGTAATAATCATGTGAAGCACCAAAGTTCTACCTTTCCCTTTCTTAGTGCACCCCTTAGGGTGTGAAATTAGAGAGATTGAGTTTCGATAGGTTCTTGTAAGATGTAAATCATCAATAATCGATAAAAGTGTGAAAATATTATGTGTATACATATTCCCCAGTCAAATCTCATCACATGTCACTAAGGTGTAATATGGCATGGTGCTTCAAGAAAAAACATAAGGGCACACACAATGTTGATGCTAAAAAATGTTGTAGTATTGTAGAAGCATAAAATAACTAAAAGTAAATAACTGAAAGGAAAACTAATCTAAGAATTAAATAACTAAAAATTAAATATAATGCATACCTTGAATTACCTTTATCATGGGATGGTTTTCTATTGTGTTTTTAGTTTTGATTATGTAGGGTGTAGAGACTACTTTCAACAAACCCAAGAATGCAAAACTAAAGAGCAAAAATAAACAAATGCAAGAAACTATAAGATAGATTATGGTATGAGGATAGGACATACTTGATAAATTTGGCAAGTTGGGGTAATAGGTTATATGTTAGACCAAATTACCAAGTAAAACAAATAAGAGTAAATTAGGTAACCAAAAATCCAAGGTTACTAAAAATTAAAAAACTTAGACAAGCTATCCTTAAGTAAGGAAGGCAAACTCACCAAATCAAACCAATGATACATGCCAAACAAGATGGTAAAACAAAATGAAAACAAATGATAAAAAGACAAACTAAAAAGACAAAATGGTAAAAAAACATTGATGAGTGAGTAGTAACATTACACATCTCAATCATCAATGGAAAAAGGATGAATAAAAGGGAAAGCAACATTGTCAAGTGAGCAGTAATAAACCACATCTCACTCAATAATGGAAAAAGAATACAAACTCAAGTGTCCATAATAAAAAGACAACAAAATAATGATAAATGGGTAAAAGAAGGTAAAGTAAGTTTAGTAAATGTAAAATGATACAAATAAAATGATCCAAAGTTGTTCAAACATATTGTTTTGATTTAATGATATATAAAACTAAAAAAAAGTAGTGCTAGAATGTTTTTAAGAGGTGAACAATAAGGAAATAAAGAAGAAGTGAAAATAGATTTGGAATCAAAATTTGTCTATCAAGGGGGGAAAATGAAATAGGTGGAGGGTAGAATGAAGGAAAAACCAAGGTAAATAAAACTCGTTACCAAAGTCAAGACACTCAAATTAGGTTTATCAAAACAAGAGGACTTACGACCTTAAGGACTCTGAAGAACTTCTCTTAGCTACACAAGTCTTGGGTAAACAAATGGAGTATATATATTATCCCATGAAGGCTATATGCATGAAAATTAAAATGGACCTACCTTCCCATGACATGTTCTCCACTCTTCAAGACCCCTTATAGAGTCATCGATCTACTATAAATATTAGGAACTTATGTGAGAAAATAGGTAGCACCATAGAGTTTTCTGAAATCTCCTATTCTAATCTACTAGCTTACTGCACCCTAAAGGACTTCAACTCTATGTAACACTGAGTGTGGAGTTTGAGATTTGATTGGAAATAGGATATGTGATTTTAATCACATCTTTTGGTGTGAATTTTAATTTTGAGATTTGTATGTTTCCCTTTAGATATCATTGCTTTTTGTTTAAATGATTTGGATTTTAACTTTATTTTTATGTCTTTTTCTATTCCTCTTCCATATGGATTTAGAAAACCAAACATGGGTGCTAAAGATGACTTTCATTTTAAAACTTGGGACAAGGTTTCTAAGAGGAATAAGCTTCAAAGATTGTGGGGTCTAAGAGTCTCATAAATCAAGGTAAAATAAAAGTGATATCTTGAATTTGACCTTGTTTTATCCAATGAGGAGGTGAAAGAGAGGGTAACTCAAGAGGAATGACACATGGAAAATTTTGAATTGTGTCAAATGAAAAAAATGTGACAAAGGGAAAAAAAGGGATACAATGACAAAAAAGTGTGATTCCTTATCATGAGAAAGAGGGAAGTGAATGAAAACATGATAACATAGGTTGTTTGTAAATTCCATCTAACAAAAGAAGCAAAAGCTAAAGTTTAAGAACAAGGATCAAAAACATGAAAAGAATGGTAATTTTATGAGGAGGGTTGGGTCTTATCCATGTTTTTATAAATAAACTAATAAAAGAGAGACCCATGAGGGTACTAATAAGAAAAAATTAAGAGAGAATTTTGATAAAGCACCTCACAAAGAAAAACCCAAAGGATGCCAAAAAAAATTGGAAAATAGAAAAAGAGAAGGAAAATAAGTAAAAGATGGTGTTTTGTGAGGGATGTAAAGTCCTATCCATATTATTATAAAGGAACTCATAAAAGAAAACCCAAGGGGTGCAAAAAATAAGAGAAAATGCAAGAAGATAAGGAAGACTATGGTACATCAACAAACCAAAAGACCAAAAGGGAGGACTAAAGGTTTGTGAAAAGGGGGCACTATTGTAGAGGGAGTGACCCATGCTTAATTAACCTAAAAAAATAGTTATAAATATATAGATAGAAAACATGACAAAAAGGAAATGTTTAGGCAAAGTAATTTTTAAGGAATTGGGTGTTGGTGGGCTCTTTGAAAACATGGCCTTCATTAGTTTGAAGACAATAATTGCTTGGACCAAGAATGTCTTTAATTAAATATGGACCCCACAATTTTTGGGTATATTTGCCTTCTTTATCATGGGTGTAATATAATTTAAGGATAAGATCACCAACATTAAAAGTGCAAACTTTAACATGTTTTTTGTGTTGTCTAGCAATGCTAGCCTTGTATTAGTGGTTATGTGATAATGCACAAAGATGAAATTCATCAAGAAGATCAAGGAAATGAAGGAGAGATTCACATAATTCTTAATCAAGAATAATGTCATGAAGAGATATATGTAAAGAGAAAAACTCAACTTCTAATGGAAGGACCAACTCAGAACCATAGACTAATGAAAATGGATTTGCCCCAGTGGCATTATGAATGCTAGTCTGATAAGCCTAGAGTGTATGGTAAATATAAATATGCCAATCCATGTGGGTTTCATGAATTGTCTTATGGAGAATTTTTTGTGAATTTTATTGGTGGGCTCAGCTTGACCATTGCATTTTGGATGACAAGGCATGGAAAACTTGTGATAGATTTTTAATTTGGTACAAAGTTGTTTAACATGTTTATTTTTGAAATTACCACCATTGTCTAAAATGATGGTATGGGGAACACCAAAGTGATAAATAATTTGGTTAAGAATGAACTTAAAAATGGAAGGACCATTAACATTAAAGAGGGGCATGGATTTTACCCACTTGGTAAAGTACTCAATAGCCATGATGATAAAATCATGCCCATCTTGGGAATGAGGAAGTTTACTAATGAGATCAAATCCCTATGTGGAAAATGGCCAAGGAAATTTGATAGTTTGAAGCTCAGCAGGAGGTGAATGGATAATAATATTATGAAGTTGATAAGGATTGTCCTTTTTAGTAAATTTAATTACATCATTTTCAAGAGTAGGCCAAAAGTAACCCATACTTAAGAATTTACGTGTTGTATCATGTTTACTATAGTGACCACCACACATTCCCCCATGTGCTTGCTCAAGTAGAGGAAGGGCCTCATATTGCATAACACAATGGAGAAAATTTCCTTTGGTGTTGTTATAGTAAATGATGTTATGTAAAAATTCATACTTGAAAGCTTTTTTATGAATGCATGCCTTTTCACAAGAATCTAGATCAAGAGGATAAGTTTTATGTTCTAATTATTAAATGATATTTGGATACCAAGGACTTTGTCAAATAGTCACATCCTTGATATGATAGATAAGTGAATCAGGTGGTTAGATAGATTATGGAGATTTTTTTATTTGAATAATAAAGGAAGGATTAACAATAAATTGATGAGGATGGAAGAGAGACATTGAAAAGGTAAGGGAATCATCAATGGAATTTTGGCTATGAGGAATAAGCTCAAAAAAAGATATTGTTATTGAGAAGTAAAGCTATGAAAATAGTCTTTAATGGATATATCTTGATTAAGACCTTTAATGAAAAAGATATTATTATTGAGAAGGTCATCTTGAAGCAAAGAAGTGGTCCAAATGAGATCCATCTTAATTTGGTTAGCTATGACTTTCCCTTTAATAGCTTTTTGAGTGATGATGTAGAGATATAATTCCATAAGTAATACCATTAGTTTTCTAATTCTATCTCCAATAATAAAATATTTGGAGAATAAATAATGAAGGGGGTCAGAATGAATTATGACATAAGTAGTTTGGTATAACATATAATGACAAAGCTTTTCATCTGCAAAGTAGATAGCTTAGCAATCATGCTCAACTTTTGTATAATGTGTATCATAATCAAGGAGGCCTTGAATAATGTAGTAAATAACATACTCTCTTCTAGTATTATGTTGGGAAAGAATTACCCCACTAAAATAGGTGTGGAAGAAGTATACATAATTAAAGGTTTATCATTGGAAGGTGGATGAAGAGTAGCCAGATGAAGTAATGACTATTTCATATTATCTAAGGATTTTTGATATGAGTCCATCCATTCTAAAGTTATACCTTTCTTGATAAGTTAATTTATGGAGTCACTACAATAGGCCATTTTAGGGACAAATCATCTAATTGCCCTAAGTTTTCCTTAATATGTATGAATATCAAGAATAGATTGAAGAATGGGTATGTTAACAATAGCACTAATTTTAGTCAGGTCAACATCGATGCTATGAAGAGATACTAAGAATCCTCATAATTTTCTACACGTGATTTAAAAGAAACATTTGAAATTTTTAAGTCTAACTTTTTATTTAAGGATATGGTCAAAGATGATAGCAAGATCAGAAAGATGTTTATTACAATGTTTAGATTTAGCAATAAGATCATCCACATAAGTTTCAAAAATTTTGTGGATGAGATCATGAAATATGTGAGTCATATCATGTTGTAGGTAGTTATGGCATTTTTAATTCTGAAGGGAATTTTTATGTAACAATAGGTACCCCATTCCATGGTGAAAGTAGTCTTATGTTGGTCCTCAAGAGTGATATAAATCTGATTTTATCTCAAGAAGCCATCCAAAAGAGATAAAATTTCACAACCAGCCATGGAATCAACAATGGCATCTATTGAAGGTAAGGGGAAGTTTTTCTTAGGACAAAAAAGATAAAGGTTGCATAAATCAATGCAAATTTGGATGACCATAGTGACCTTCTTCTGAATGGGAATAATGTTAGAAACCCATTCAAAATAATCCACTAGTTTAATGAATTTAACATCTAGTAATTTAATGATTTCCTTATGACATAGATTAGTAACTTTAGGTGGGAATTTGCATTGCTTTTGATGCACTATTTTAGCATCAAGATAAGTGATGATGTTATGAAACACAATACTAGGGTTAATACTAGGAATGTCTTGGTAGGACCAAGTGAATGCCTCTTGATATTTATCAAAGAATAAGGTAAAATTATCATGCTCAGATGGTGAGAGTTCTCAAGAAATTATGATTGGTTGAGGAGAAGATGGGGTACCATATTTGATATGATTTATTTCTTTGATAATCATGGCATTTCCATCTTGAAAATGGCAAGTTGAGTTAGTTAAGGCTGAAATTGGATTTGTTTTAGGATCAATGCTAACAACAAAGTTGTTAAAACAAGGATTTGCATTCTTGAAATGTCCAAGTTTATGATGTTGCTGAGGAAGTTGAGGTTCTCAAGGATGAACTATCTCAAGAATAGCTTTGTCACTAGGTAAGGTAGGAAGAGGACCATAATATTCAACATCCACTTCAAGGCTTATAATTTGATTGCCATGGTGATCATATTCAGAATGAATTTGATAGATATTAGTTGTCTTGGCATCTAGTGTAATTTTAAACGTAGATGAAGAGGATTGATTCAAATAAATGGGAGTGTTGATAGATTTAATGATGGGATAAGGATCTAAATAAATGATAGAATCCATAGGAGGTAGAGAAGATGAAGAATTGTCTATAGGTTTGATAGATGTAATTTGTTTGACTACCCAAGGAGTATAGGTAAGTGGAGAATTGGTGGGAGGTACATGACCCTCAAGATCTAAGTCATGATGTCTAGATATGGTATGTACATATTAATTAAAGGAATGATTTTGGGATAAAATATTTTGATAGTGTTGGACATCCAAGTCTCGAGAGTGAGCTTGGGTAATGATATAGTTGTCATCATATGTTGGAGAAATTGTACATGATTGAGAATTGGGGGGATTTTTAGAAGGTGAAATCCCAATGTTGCTAAATGTATAAAGGGACATGATGAGAGGATCTTGGAATAATTTGGCCAACCCAAATTCATTTTAAGTGAAGGCATATTCAAGTAAATATGGTTCTTGAGCATTGTATGATGGGGTAAATTTAGTAATCTCATCCATGATAGGAATAGTATGATCTTGAGGTAAGAGAGAAGGAGGAAGCCAATATGCAAGATATGGAGGTATCTTCCTAGTATTGTAAGTGTGCTAAAACTCATTAGTTTCATCATCTTCATAATCTATAAGAGTAACTTGAAGATTGGGATTCATGTTGATGAACTCAAGTAAAGGATCACTATTGATTTTAGAAATTGTAGGAATTCGATATTGAGGCTGAGGATTGGGAATCTAGATGCTCTATGGGTTGGGATCAGCTTCATGTTTGTAATGTTTTTTGTTATGTAATAATTTAATACACTAAATACTAGAAGAAGTGATGGCCCTCATCTGATGAGTCCATGGATGACAAAGAAGAATGTTATAGGATAAATGAAGATCAAGAACCATAAGCTTAGTTCTAACAGTCTTAGGTCTAATGGTCAATAGAAGCTAAATGTATCTAAGTGGCTTTTGATTAGTCTTATCAAAGCCACAACAAGTAAATTAGGTTTTTTTTAAGATGATCTTTGTTATATCCAAGTTGTTGAATGAGCCATAAGGATGTGACATTAATACCAGAACCTTCATCAACTAGAATTTTTTGGATAAGGGTGTTATTAATAGCTACTTTGATAAAGAGAGGTGGATCATCAACACAAAAAAACTTTCATCATTGATCATGTCCTCTTCAATAAATTCAATGGAAGGCTTGGAAGAAGGACACATAGTCTTAATGGAATTGACATTAGTTGGTTGAGAATTGATAGATGGTGGTTCTTAATCTATGGAAGATGGATCTTCAATTTCTTGAAGTTGTTGCATAAGAAATTTTTGATTATAAGGTGAAGTGCAAACCAACTCCATAAGAGGGATCTTACAAGGCATAAAGTTGTGTTATTCAAAAAAATTCCAATGTGATTTAGAAGAACTAGCATGAGGTTTAGAAGTTAAATTGGATTTAAGAGGTATAGATGTGGTGGGAGGATCGAAAGGAGGAAGGTGTTCATCAGGTGCTTCTGAATCATCATGAGTGGTAGTGGTATCTTTAAGAAATTGTTCATCTAAGGATGGTTTCTTAGGCTTGGTAATAGGATCTTTGTGAGATGGTTTACAATGATAATTACCCTTAGAAACATTGATATATTAAGAGTTGTTATAATATAGGGCATAGTCAGCATCCATGGCACCAACATCCTTAACATTTGATTGATTATTATTTGAAGAAAATTTTGGATTATTAAAGGTAGAAGCTTTAAATTTTTTGTCACTTTTGAGATGAGGTAGCATACTCTTGATGATGAATTTTGATCACAGCCTCATGATTGAATGAGTCACCAAGCATTTAAGAACCATCAAACTTAGTGATCCCGCTGCAATATTTATGAGAATGCCTAATGTTATCATGAAACCAACAAAATATATTGGGATCATACCACTTATGAGGAGCATTGGGATAAATGAAAGGATTCAAGGGTGGTAAAAATTATTACATTTGTTGAACTAACAGAGGTGTATGAGATGGTAAAGGAATATTCGATTTGGAAACTACAGGTTTGGTTTGAGGAGTATTACCAGTGATAGAATTAGATGTTTCAAAATATCCTTTAAGAATTTTATGATTGGGTTCAAATTGCTTCATAAGAAAGTCTTGACACTTATCTTGGTCAACAGCTTCATTAAGAGTTTGAGGAACAAAGGTTTGGACCTTTTATTGAAGAGTGGGAGTAAGAGTGGTAATAATGAGTTTAAATAGGTTATCATCAGTCATATTATGATCAACTTTATGGGCTGATGATTTCCATATTTTAATAAAATCATGAGATGATTCATAAGGATATTGTTTAACATTTATGAAGTGACTAAGATAATTTTAAGGAAGATCATTATGTTGAAACTCTTTAACCAAAAGATTAACCAAATCTTCAAATTACCAAATATAATGTTGAGGAAGTTGATTATACCATTCTAATACATCACCAATGAAAGTTTTGACTAATATCTTAGTTGTGGAAAATGTATTAGTTTGGGTCCATTCTTTGTAAAGGTTACCAAAGGATTTAAGAAATGAAGTAGGGTATTTAGTCCCATCATATTTGATAGTTAGATTTATGTTGCCAATATCAATAAATACAATGAAGGGAGCTAAAGGCTCATTTTGAATGGTTTGAAGCATCTTGTTATTCATTATGGGTTGAGGAATAACATTTACTGAGGCATCCCTAAGAGTTGGAGGAATATAATTAGGATTAGCTTGAGGATGAATAGTTTGAGGTTGATTATCCACATTGATCAAGTATTGTTGAAGTTGCATCATTTGGTTTGTATTAGAGTTTTGCATGATGTTCATTCATTGAATGACTTGAGATAATAAATGGGTTGTATCGAGAGGTGAGTTAGTTTTGGTTGGAGTACTCCCTGAATTAGTGCTAGGGGGAGGGTTATTAGTAATATTGTTAAATATATTTGTATCAATCACTCCCACATTGGTTTGGATATTTTGAGAAGTATCTTGATAAGTATGGAAAGGATTAGATCCATCAACTTCATCTTGAGGTGTTATTTGTACCATGTTATAATTCATTGATGAAGGAAGAGAAGAGGTGCCTCAAGAGTGATGGTTCTCTTGGGAGGAAAATGAACATCTCATATAGTATCTAAATGGATTTAGGTTATCCAAAAATATTTTGATAGGAGACCTCATGCTAACTAAACAGTGATGAACAAGATGCAAAATTGGAGAAATGGGAGATTAGATTGTAAAAAAAGAAAAGTAGGAAACAGAACTAGGTCAACCAGATTGACCTAGTGTAGGAAATAGGGCTTGGATAATGTACTAAGTTGACTAGAGCGATCTAGTGTAGTGCATAGAAGCCAAAAAAATCACAAGGTTGACATGTCAACCTAGTATAGTGAGCAGGGAAGAGGAAAAGATTGATAACAAGTTTGGAAATTAAATAAGATAATTTGTAGTTAATATAAGAAAGTAAGTACAAAAAAAAACACATAATTAAATGAATTGATGGTGGCTAATTCAATTAATGCACATAACTCAAAATATTTCACTAACATTAGTCAATGCAAGCTTTTGCATACACAATTGATCAAAGAGTAATAAAATAACTTGAAAGTAAAGCTAGCTACTTGGTTAACCTAAAATGTTTGATTAGATTATTAAGAATGATTTTAAGTGTAAAGTGAGATTGGCTATAAGCAAGGTACTAGATAGTAATCTAAGGATAGTTTCAGGTAAGTTTAGGATGAAAGGGACTGTAGTGGCAAAGATACAAGCTTGGTATTGGGGCTTACCCCTCATTTCACACATCATAGCAATAAGGGTGTCAAGTGCTTAGCCAAAATGTACCATTAACCATGATTTATAGTTGACCAGAGCATCAAGTTAGCTTCCCCCTTAGTGATCAAATCCAAGTAGGTTGATCTAGGTAGTCAAATGTTTAAATTATTGTTAATGTTTATGTGTTTTGGTTGTGTGTGTGAAATAATAAGAATAGTGAAACTAGATGATTAATTGAAAATCCACCTAATTAGACTATGTGAGCTATTATAATCATGCAAACAACTAAAAATAAAGATGTGATTAACATGCATGGCTAATTCCAACTTTGAAACAAGGTATAGTTGAAAAACTATATAGATAATCAAAAAGAATAGGGTCAATAGGGTCTAACCTATAATATGGAAGCAAAGTCTAAATAATAACTAGGTTGGTCAAGTCAATGTAGTTATTTTAGAACACATAGAACATAGAACTAGGTCCATAGGGTCTACCTAGTTGACTGTGCAGAGGTAGTTTTGAAGACTACATACTATAAAAGGAAAATATAGAAACAAAAAGATACAGAGAAGTAGAAACTCACTTGAATGGTTTAGAGAAGAAAAAAATAGCATTGTTAATCAATAACCTTGGAGAAACATATCAAAAACCTAAAAATTGGGTCTGCTTGGATGACTAAGCAATATAGGAACCCACTAAAAAAGTGCAAAAAATGCACTAGGTCAACTTGGTCAACCTAGTTAACTAAATAGAAAGTCTAAAGACTAGAAAAAATTACACTAGTTCAAGCTGGTCAATTCAATTATATAAATAGATTTCTATAAGTTTTAAAACTTGTACTAGATCTATTTGGTCGAGCCAGTTACCTATTCTTGCAAACCTACACATAGAGATAAATAAAACGGGTTGATAGGGTCAATCGAACAAATTAAAGATATGATAAAAATAATGATGAATAGAAATGAAATAAGTGAAATAAATACTATAAGGGTTTGATTCACATCAAGTTCACTAGAATGTATGCAATCAAAAATACATCATGTCCATAAATCAATCCTAGATTAGATGGGATAGATCACACCTACACTTTTGATTAGGAGGCATACAGTTGTTAAGCAGGAGCATAACTAATGTGAGGATCTACTAGACCTGATTAGGGGATCACTTGTCAAAACACACCATGTGAGATAGGATTCCAAATTCTATAGTCTAACACAATCACATAACAACCTTAAAAGAATCTTATGATTTAATATTTCACTAATCTAATAACAAGAAAAGTAAATCTAATCTAGTGCACACCAAATCTTTTGACACAAAGTGGGGGTTAGTAAAGCAAAGAAATCAAAGCATGTATGGGAAAATTTAAATAAAGTAAGTATGAGTAACACCCTAATACATGTAATATGAATATTAATATTATTTGGGCCAACACTTATGCTACTTTTATCTACTAAAAGAGAGGAGAACAAAGTTAGAATATACTTACTTGAATGTGAACCCATCGAGACTCAATCTTTCCCTTGGCTAAAGGGAATTTGCAAGAGATTTTTATGGTTCATAAGGACCACTTTTTTAGGCCAATGAGGATCTACTAGACCTGATTAGGGGATCACTTGTCAAAACACACCATGTGAGACAGGGTTCCAATTTCTATAGTCTAACACAATCACATAACAACCCTAAAAGAGTCCTATGATTTAATATTTCACTAATATAATAACAAGAAAAGTAAATCTAATCTAGTGCACACCAAAGCTTATGGCACAAAGCGGGGGTTAATAAAGCAAATAAATCAAAGCATGTATAGGAAAATTCAAATAAAGTAAGTATGAGTAACACCCTAATACATGGAATATGAAGATTAATATTATTTGAGCCAACACTTATGCTACTTTTATCTACTAAAAGAGAGGAGAACAAAGTTAGAATATACTTTCTTGAATGTGAACCCATTGAGACTCAACCTTTCTCTTGGCCAAAGGGGATTTGTAATATATTTTCATGGTTCATAAGGACCACTTTTTTGGTCCAAAACATCCAATATCTATCCACAATGCTAGATTCTCCAAAATAAGAAACCTAAGCTAAGTCTCTTCAAGTAAAATTATGGAAGAGCAGATTGTGAAGAAGCACAAGTAAATAATAACTTTTGATTACAAATATGAATAATTAAATAAATTAAATCATATATATATGCAAAACTTACCCTAAAATCATTTGGGAATGTCGACTATGCTAGGTCAACCTGATCGACCTAACACATTTTTGAGCTAACTCACTAGGTTTTTGCTAGGTCGATCGGGAGGCTAATAAACAAAAAGAGATAAAAGGTCTGAAAAATATAATAGGTTAACTAGGTTGACCTAGTATTCTAAATAGGTCAAAATAGTGTCAAGTAAGGAAATGAATAATAGAAAGAATAAAAATACTAGAATATTGTGCAAAGGAGGAGAAACAACCTCGGAAAAGCTTTTAAGAACTAGTTAGATTGGTAATAATATGGAAAAAAAGGAAAACAATATTGTGAATCACCAAAGGTCTACCCACCCCTTTACTAATACACCCCTTACGGCATGCACTTAGAGATATTGAGTCTTGATGGGTTCCTTTAAGATGTAAAACATCAGTAATTGATAAAAGTGTGAAAATATTATGTGTATATAAATTCAAAGTGTTATGTATTTGGGACCAATAGAGACCCTTGTTGATAGTAAAAGGATGAAATTTTCTTACAAAAGGCTTGTTTGGACTAAATTTCATATCATATTCAACCAAATATTCTTTTAGTTAAATTTGGTGCACAATCATAATCCAATTTTTATTAGATGCATGTAATTCCTTATAGAGGGTTTAATTGGTCTCAATTTCATATCAAATTTAATCAAACACTTAATTATTTTGATAAGGTGTGAAATTAGGGCCCTAATTAACATCACAATTCCTTGGGTAAGCCTTGATTGGCCCCAATTATGTATCATCTAGAATTGAATACTCGATTGGTTAAATATGGTATGCAATTAGGTCTAAGTAAGCCCTAATTTCCATTATATGAATGTAATTCCTTACACACTACTCTTTTAGACAAAATTACATATCAAATTGAAAAAATACTTATTTTTTTAAGATGGTGAGTACTTGGATGCCCAATTGATATCATATGGATGAAATTCCTTACATTGAGGCTTAGTAGGCCCCTGGGATCAATTTATCCCCAAATAACATCCTTTATATATATATATATATATATATATATATATAATTAGGATCATAGGGATGAACTTGGTTAAAATCTCACCATTTATTACCACAATTGACTTCATAGGCTCAATCTATGATGATGTGGGGGATAATTGATCCCAAATTCACATTTTTTACTCATAGATCTAGGTTTAAGGAGCTTAAATTTTCCCCAATCACCATCATTATTGTACCTTATATACCCTAAAACCTATACCCTAAGCCCTAATCTATACATTTCCTAATCCTTAAACTCTAAACCATAAATATAAACTCTTTAAACCTTGAACCAATCATTTTAGCCCAAATTATTATCATTTAGACTAATACTTAAGTAAGTTCACAAGGCTCAATTTGGCCTAAATCACATGATTGATTTCCCCATTTGACTAATTCACTCAATATGCACAATGACATCTAGGGTATAATGATAACCCAAAAACACATTCTATAGTCACAAATGGGTCCAAGTGATTCAAATTATCCTTAATTATCTTTGAGATTGACCCTATATACACTAAACCATATATACATTAAAACCTAAGCCCTAAACCATAAACCCTAAATACTATACCCTAAATTGTAAACCATAAACTTTCCCTATTTACCAATTGATTTAGTCCCAATTAAGATCCTTTGTAGTAAGAATTAGGTTTGACTATGGCATAGAGAAATTAGAAATTATATATAGGTCCTTAAACCTAAACCTTGTGCCCTAATCCCTAATCCCTAAAACATAGATTATAATCCCTATTCCCTAATGCCCACTACATGCCAAAAATATACATGCCTTATGATATAACTAGTTTTATCATGAGATGTCATAAAATGCACTTTTTAAACATTTGGTTAAAACTTAGCCTTTGGAGTACCAATCTAGTTGTGCATCTAAAGTAATTTGGGGCTATTTTAAACCCCTAAGACCTAATTAACCAAAGAGGAGGCTAATTTATTATTTTTAGTTGAGAAGGAATTTGAGGCCAATTTGAACCCCTTTAAGAGCAAGATATGATTTGAGGTAAAATCAAAAGATGTATTCTATCACGAATTGATTTAACTAATCAATTTATTAAATTAGGGGTGTGATCTGGGAAAAATTGAGCCCCTAAAACAAATTTATGGATCAATCAATTGTATAACATGTATGCAACATGTACATGGAATAACTGACCCTACTTTTATCAAAAATGCAAACATGAAGGTAATTATATAAAATAGGTGAACAAATAGCTCAAATGTTCTTCAATTACCTTAGTGATTAGACCTAATATCTGATATCTTAAAACTAAAACATTTTACAATTTAACTTTAATCCTAAACCTTGTACCATTTACATTAAACCCTAAGCCATAAGCCCTAAAACCCAAACCATTTATATTATAGACCCTAACCCTAAACCAATAAATTTAGCCCCAATTAACATCCTTTATATATATATGGTAAGAATTAGGTTCATAGGGATGAACTTGGTCAAAATTGCATCACTCATTAAACCAAAATTGAATTAATTGGCTCAATCTATGATGATGTTGGGGCCAATTGAGCTCAAAATCACATTATTTACTCATAGATATAGGTTCAAAGAGCTCAAATTCACCCAAATTACCTTCATGATTGTACCTTATATACCCTAAAACCAATACTCTATGCCCTAATCCTTAAAGTTCCTAATCCCTAAACTCTAAACCATAAATATAAACTCTTTAAACATTGAACCAATCATTTTAACCCAATTTAACATTTGTTAGACTAATAATTAAGTTCACAGGGATTAATTTGACCTAAATCAAAGGACTAATTACCCCATTTGACTAATTCACTCAATCTACACAATCACATCTAGGGTATAATGACAACCCAAAAACACATTCTATAGTCACAAATGGGTCCTAGTGATTCAAATTGTCCTTAATTATCTTTGTGATTAACCCTATGTGCCCTAAACCATATATACATTAAAACCTAAACCCTAAGCCATAAACCCTAAACACTATATCCTAAACTTTAAACCATAATTTTTTCATACTTAACAATCTATTTACTCCCAATTAACATCATTTGTAGTAGGAATTAGGTTCACATGGCATAGAGTGATTAGACATTATATATAGGTCCTTAAACCTAAACCCCATACCATAATCCCTAGTCCTTAAAACATTAATTGTAATCCATATTCCCTAATTCCCACTACATGCCACAAATATACATACCTTATGATATAACTAATTTTATCATGAGATGTCATAAAATACAATTTAAAACCTATCGCCAAAACTTAGCCTTTAGAGTACCAATCTAGTTTTGCATCTAAAGTAAATTTGGGATATTTCAAGCCACTTAAACCAAATTTATTGACTATAAAATGTGATTTTGGGGTTGATCAGCTCCAATTTTCCCCAATATCCATCATAATTTTACCTTATATACCCTAAAACCTATACCCCAAGCCCTAATGCTTAAAGTTCCTAATCCTTAAACTCTAAACCATAAATATAAACTCTTTAAACCTTGAACCAATCATTTTATCATAAATTAACATCATTTATACTAATAAATATCTCTTTTATTGACCTTATGTACCCTAAACCTAAGCCTAAACACTATACCCTAAATTGTAAACCAAAAACTTTCCCTATTTATCAATTGATTTAGTCCCAATTAAAATCCTTTATAGTAAAAATTAGGTTCACACATGGCATAGAGTGATTATACCTTATATACACCCTGAACCTAAACCTTACATGACCTAATCTCTAATACCTAAACCCTAAAACATAAATTCTAATCCCTAATCCCTAAACCCGATGCACTAATGCCTTAATACCTAATTCATAATCCCTAATCTATATTAATTATAATATGATCATGTTATTTAATAATGCGATCACATTATTTTTAATATAGACAATACTTGGTTCTCAATTCCAATCGCTAACCCTAAATGTGTATTAATAATAACGTGATCAGGTTATTGTTAATATATGCTTCTCAATATGTTAGATGAAATAGAACCTTGTATAATAAATAATGTGATCAAGTTTCATAACATGATTTCATTATGATTGTTATATACTAATCTCACTTTTCAATGTCTATTTTTAACCCAAATCAAGAATTATGTCCCCACAAACATTCTCTACATACTTATGCAGCACCTATAGTATCTATGTACTTGACCCAACCTTTGAAAAGTTTTCAATTGTCCTTGATGGGTAATGGATAATGTTTGAGTAAGAGGATGATGTTGAATAACAAAACACTAGAGAAATTGGAATATTTGAGAGAGAAACACAAGATATGAATGCAAAAACTTCATGGTAGACAAGGTACAAACCCTAATCCTGATGAACCAAATGCCATATATAATGAGCTAATTAACAATAATGAATTAAAAAATTATGAAAATGACCATAATGAATTGAATAATGATGAAATTTAAATTAATGAAATAAATAATAATGAAATTGAAAATAATTAATTAGTTAATATTAGATGTTTACATTCAAAGTTCTAAGTTTTTTATTTTATTGATGATGAATCTATGTATGATGCTTCACCCCCGATGAATTATTAAAATTTCATGGAAACAAATAATGATGAAATTAACCATCAAGAAAATTTCATGGAAACATATAATGAAGAAATAAATAATGAAAAAAATGTCATCCCACTTCTAAACAATGAAATTAATAATGATTTTAAACACCCTCTCAACAAATTCCACCATTACCAACACCTCAAATAATTATGCATAGAAAAGACAAGCACTTAATTGAATTTGATGAAAATATTTTAGAACTAATGCATAACAAAATGTTAGGTCGCCATTTAAGAAGACCGAATTAACAAATTTGGGATCTTTTCTTTCATAATTTGGATTATGATAGTTAAAGATGTCAATTATTTATTTCATTGATAAAATTGATTAAGATGAGACCTATAATGGACACATTAATACTAAGAACATCTAACATGGATTATGAAGATAATGAAATTATTATAAATCTACATGATGCATATCATATTGTAGGCCCAAAATCAAACACCAAAGATTGTAACGTATACTTACAACTTGTGCATTAAGTGACAAAATAGGGTAAAATGAATGGTTTCAAAAACAAGTTGAACACTTAATATAAATAGAAAAATAATAATGAAATAAATTTAAATACATGAAATACTTAATGAACCTAATACTAGTGAGCTCTGAGCATTCTCTGGTAAACTTCCATGGAAGGACAAGGCTATAGATGATACTCTCAAAGAGTTACTAAATTTTGGAAAGACAATAAAAAAAATTTGCCTAATACAAGAGATGTGAAAAGAATATTTGGTTCTCGTAACCGTGAACTTCATCTAAAACATTTATTGGATATGACTCAAACATAATTGTACTCTAATTTTTTGGAAAATCATCCAAAAATTTGTATTTGTCAAAGATATTTTGAGATGTCCAAACCTTTTTATGTAAAAATAAATCACACATGCACCACTTGTTGTAGTAACATATTGAATTTTCAATGAACTATGATGTTTTATTCCATATTCATTATACTTTGCTTACTAACAACATTTTATAGGAGTGTGGCATTGAATTTCCACCAAAATCAGCTAGGCAATTCATTCCAACTATCTTTTGCAAAAGACCGGATGGATAATTATTTTACAACAAATCATGTTTAAATGGAAATTACAACATTTGTGGTGGATTTAAAAAATTAAAAAAATGTATCCATGAGGAGATTACAAGTATAAGTGGACACAAATTAGTTGGTTTAAGCAAATATAAATTAGTGACTTATCAAGTAAAATATGGAAAAGAATCTAAAAGGTGTGAGCTTGTTACAAAAAAGATACCTATTTCCAAATTTTTTGTCAAATTTAAGGAGAAGATTGTTTATGACTATGCAAGGCACACACACAAGGATAGATGGTTAGATGTACATTTCAAGATAAGAAAGGATATATTCCAACTTGGTTTGATTGTTTCAGTTGTTGATTTTGCTAAAAATTACACATTCAAACCCTAAATGGAAGTTTAATCATAGTATTACAACTCATTACTAGTTTCCATATTCATGCATATAACATTCATGCATGCACTTGATAGTACAAAGAAATAATGGAAAATATTAAGGGAGTACCATTTCTATATCAATGATGATAGATCACATTGTTTAGAGTATGTATAATGTTGTTTTCATATGTTCTATGAATATTTGAGTCAGAGGAACATTACTTTCAATAAACATTACATTTAGTCATAAACTTGCACATCACAATTCAAAAATGCATAGATGTTTTATTGGTTGAGCAGGATGCATGCTACCACTAGTGTAGAACACATTTGGATTTTAATAAGGCTATCTATGTAAAAGGGGAGCATGATGGTGATAGATAATATATAAAAATAGATATTGCAAGGGAGGAATTGAAATTAAAGAGTGTGTTCATTTCACAAATGCAAAAACTATAGTTGAACGGTGTAATGAGAACATGTGTCATGGTGTTCAACCAAATTATACTATTCATATACATTTTTGGTTAATGGAGGAAGAACACCTAGAAAAGTATCAATATTATATGACTAACGGGTTCAAGTGACATCCACTCATTTCATATCTCAAATGCAAGTTTATAATTTGTTCATATGAGACACTTGTCATGTTTCTATCCTACATGCATGGACTCTATTTGGAATGAGTGTGAGTCATAAGAGTGGGTGTATGATTGGAGTTCTAAACCTATAACTCCAATCAACACATTTCAGGTTCTAATAGCATTGTAACTTATAAATATGACATCATTATATGGCTTTGACCATGTATCTAATCTAGTGTAGCTGCGTAGAATATTTTTTATTATGTACAATTTATTCTCATTATATATCTTCATATTATCTCTAAAAATGTTTTTTTGTGATAAAAGGCATGTTTTTTTAGTTATTGAATATGAAGATACAAAGAGAGAACTAATTACTACTTATGTCAGTGTCTAGAGAGAAAGAAAAAATTGACTTCCTCAATTATAGATGGAGAAAACATTAACTATCCCACTAGGTCAGTGGTAGTCACTAGAACTTAGTTTTGATGATATCCTATAAAATATTTAGATCAATGGTTATTTGAAGAGTTTGAAACAAATAGGAATATACTTTACTATTAAAATTTTATTCTTGTAATGAATATTCAATTACAAAAATATCATGAGAGGTCATTAAACAGGAAACTATGGAAAGTTTGGGAGTCAGACCATGAAGTTATTCTTGATACTATAAAGGTTAGATCAGATCCTAGTGGTTCATTGGATTGAATATATAGGTATGTTAAATTTTTAAATGTATAAGTAATCAATTTTTTTTTAAATTATCTTCTAGGTAATACATATAAATTTCATTTTTAATTACTTACTAATATTTTTCTGTAGGTTAGTGGTGCCAGATAAGCTTCCACCTTCGCATGATAGGCATTGTCAATAAATAATTCTATATTCTTTAAGCCAAGAAAATTCCATGTCAAAAATGATATAATATCAAGTTGGATGTGATTTAATCTCAAAATTTGACTTACTATTTTCTTTTTATAGGTGTTTGAACTTAGGATTTAAAAATGCATTTTTCTTGTATAGGGAAGGGTGTTCTTAAAGCCAGAATGGGTGGTGGGTTTATCAATTAAGTGTAATAAGAGGAAAATAACATGATATGTTTTCCACCCAATTTTATTTTTTTTTAGTTTCATTTTTAGTCAATAATCATTGAAACTAGAGTTCTGTAACCACAACATAAACTTTGATGACATTTGTTGTCGGTGTTTCCACACTCTAGTATGGTAGTGAAAATACACATTTAGGTGGATTTAAATGTCATTTCAGTGTGATAACATATAATTTGACTTTTTTTACATGATTTTGTTGATATATTTTTAAGTGGAGGTATTGAAATTAAAAATGTCAGTTGGAGCTCAAGAAGTTACCTGTTCATTGCCAAAAAGTTGCATTTTTAGACACCTCACTACAACTTGTCTAATAGATTGCTCTCTAATTTTCCACATCAGTGATATAGGATTAGATTAGATGGATTAAATACTAATGGTATGGATTTTAATGGTTCATGTAAATTATTTACAATTTTTATTTTATGCATGTTTGAACTTAGGCTAAAAAAATACATTTTCTATATATTGGGAAGGGTGTTGTTGTTGAGGCTAGAATGGGTGGTGGGTTTGTCAATCAGGACTAATGGAAGACCAATAACATATTATTATATGGTATAAATCCCCCTCATACATTTTTATTGTGTTTTTTAGTCAAGAAGCATTGCAACTAGAGTTCTGCAACCATAACTTAAACATTAACAACATTTGTTGTCAGTATTTCTGCACTCTAGAATGGTAGTGAAAATGCACTTTTGGGTGGATTTGAAAATTATGTTAGTGTGATAATATTTAATTTTCTTATATGGATTTGATAAACGTGATATATTCACAAGTGGAGGTCTTGGAAGTAGAAATGCCATTTAGAGCTCAAAAAGTTGCTTGGTCACTGCTAAAAGTTGCATATTTGGACCCCTCACTGTAACTTATCCAATAGATTGTTATCAAATATTCCACATAATTTATTTATGTGATATTATAGGTATTAAATAGGTAATTAAATTATATAATTATTCATGTAAATGACTTACAATTTTTGTTTTACATATGTTTGAACTTAGGATTAAAAACTTGCATTTTTCTTGTATTGGGAAGGATGTCCTTAAGGCCAAAATATGTGGTGGGTTTATTGATCATGGCTGATGGGAAGATAAGAACCTATTACTATATTTTATCCTCCCCTTGGACATGTTTTAAGTGTCAATTTTCAGTTAGGAAGCATCAAAACTAGATTTCTATAACCACAACTTAAACTTTAACAACATTTATTGTTAGTGTTTCCATGCTCTAGAATGGTAGTGAAAATGCACTTATAGGTGGATTTTAATGTAATTATATTGTTATAACATGTAATTTACCTATATTTACATGATAAAAGTGATATATTCATAATTGGAGGTCATAGAGGTAGAAATGTCATTTGGATATGAAGAAGTTGCTTATTCACTACCAAAAAGTTGTATTTTTTGACCCCTCACTACAACTTATCCAATGGATTATCCTTGAATATTAAAACTAAGTTATCTAGTGTGATATTATATATATTAAATAATATTTTTAAGTATTTTAAATTTCACAAAAATGACTTATAGTTTTCATTTTACACATGTTTTAACTTAAGCTAAAAATTGCATTTTTGTTATATTGGGAAGGGTGTTATTGAGGCTAGAATGGGCGTTAGGTTTGTTTATCAAGCATAATAGGAGGAAAAAAACCTGGTCCCCGATCTTATATACCCCCTAGATGTGTTATTAGTGTTATTTTTCAATCAGGAATCATAAAAACTAGAGTTATGCAACCACAACTTAAACTTTGATAATATTTGTTGTTAGTGTTCCCATGCTTCAAAATGGTAGTAAAAATGTACTTCTAGGTGGATTTGATTTTCATTGTGATGTGATAACATGTAATTTTACTATATATATGTAATGAAATTAATATATATTCATAGGTGGAGGTCCTAGAGGTAGAAATGCCCGTTGGAGCTCAAGAAGTTGCTAGTTCACTACCAATAAGTTGTATTTTTAGACCTCTCACTGCAACTTGTCCAATGGATTGCTCTTGAATATTCCACCTGAGTGCTTTAGGTTGAAATTATAGAGATTAAATAGTCATGGGATGGAACCTATGGTTCATTTAAATGACTTAATTTTTTTTCCTTACGCATGTTTGAACGTAGGCTAAAAAATTACATTTTTCTTTTATTTGGAAGTGATGTAGGAGCATCTTATAAGGACCCCAAAATTCCTTCATTTTTGTCCTAGGGTAGTCAATTAATTATATAATAGGTATTATAAGTCCTAATTATTCCATAAGTGAAGTGTATATAGTCTTAAGATGCATGAGATTTGAATTCTAGCTTTTCCTGCCAAAATCATTATCTGAATATTTCAGAAAGTTATGAAAGGTTTATAGATGTTCTTAAATAGAAAATGTTTGTCTAATATTTATTATAGGTATATGAGGGGTTATTATAGGACATTAAATGTTTGGTTAAGTTCATCTATTCATAATTCATTCATAAGCTCATATAAAGTAGTTTTAAGAATGGATTGGAGGTTTTGCAAGAATCAGTTCGAGAATTTACCTTTGATATAAAGTGTGTTATTTTGGGATTCTCAGGGAGTTTATGATTTATATTCAAATAAACAAGAATTTTAGCCTTAGGTAATAATTTATATATGTTTTAAATTTTTTTTGAAAGTCTTATAACCCTATTTTCTATATACACACAAAAATGTTGACAATGTTTCTCTTTGAATGCTCAATGAAGGCATATGTAACTATGCTCTATTTTGAAATTCCTTTTGAATTGATGAGTCTTTGTAAATTCATTTAATGTGATATATAATATGTTTTATTTAATTTTTTTGAAAGGAATAATTTTAATACATAAAGGAAATAGAGAATCCATGTTGAAGGTGGTAAAGCAAAGACTCCTATTCTTGAAGGATCCATATACAAACCTTGTTCTTGAGTTACCTATTTTATGGTAGACTATTTTTTCAAAATCGATAATCAAATGGAATTTTTTAATTTTTTATAATTTTATTTAAGTATTTATTAATTTATTTTTAGGCTATAAGTTTCAAGTAATAATATTAAAATCATCTGGTGTTTAGACATATTAATAAACAGACCCCTATTTTGAAGGTTATTCTTTTGTGTGAAGACTGTATTTTGTTATTAAGGGGTAAAGACTTTAAAATTGTATTGAATTACATTATTTAGGATATTTTTTTATGGTAAATATCAATATATATTGAATATATTATTTGTTGTTCAAATACTTGCACAAATTGAACCCTGTTTCCTATAACAGTCATTGTGTGATTGGATTTTGTGTGTGTGTGTTCCTTGGAAAGAAGTGATTCTTAAACTAATGATAAAGTGATTGGGTATATTGAGGTAAGTTTTTATTATTTTTTTTATTTTTTTATTTAATATTTTGTTGCATTTATTTGTGCATTGTTCATTCTTACATAGGTATAAACCTATAGACAACCATTTTCTTGCATAGGCAAGTGTATATTGAGTTGGAAATCTAAGATAGTAGATTGAAAATGTGCATCCAATGATTGGAATACTTGTATAAGGTAAATATAAACCTAAAAAATCTATCACAATCATTTTAAACACACTCAAACGTTCACCATGGAATGTTATGTGCTCTCAGGAAGTGACAGGGTCCTAAAAGCCCTAAACTAGGGTTTCAAGTATATCTTGAGTTTCAACTACCAAAAATTCTCAAAATTTTGTAATATAGTAAATTTTAAAGTTTTATAGATAAATAATGTGGTTTTAATAGTGTACAAATCCATTTATATATATTTTATTGAATGTGTTGTGTTTAGGCTTGAGGAGGCCTAATTGGAGAAGGGCTAGTAGCTAGAAAGAGGGTCTACAGGAGGACTTAGACCTTGAAAATTTGTACATAGGTGGGTCTCCATAGAGGATATTTATAAATAATTTTATTTTATCTTGATTCATTTTAATTTTTTCATACAATCAAGAAAATAGATAAAATAGGGCTATTAGGAAAGGTCAAGAGCCTAGGGAGTTTGGGAAAGAACTCCAAGTTTAGACTTATATTAGGGAACCTCTACATCATTTTCATATTAGATCGGGTAAATTTCTTAGTGGATTATATAAAAGATTAACATCATGTGTTTTGAGGTGAATTAAAAGATAGGGAACCAAGAACAATATTCTACGGAAAGAGTTAGTAGAGATGAAGATTTGGTCAAAAATATGATAGACCAAATGACACAGTTGATTGCACCATTGATCATAAGGATGGAGGATATAGAGGATTCTCTCAAACAGATATCAATGAAATCAATGATAAAGGAATAATAAATAAAGGGTAGGTATCAAGGTCAATTAACATCTTTATAGCCAAAAACAAATGAGAATGGAAATGAAGAGGTGGTTCAAGAGAGACAACAAATGCAGGTATAAGTAGTTAAAGAAAGTAGGGAGTAAAACACCATGCATGGAAGATAAAATCATTTGAATATGGTAGATTAGGAAGAGATAAATGTCACATGAGAAGTGGAACAAGATAAAGGTTTTAAGTATAATGTTGGAATTGCCATAGAGAGAGACATAGAGTAACAAAGTGTCTATTGAGCATGAGCAGAGGTGTGAAATAGCATAGTATAAGATAAGTGAATGAGAAAATAATAAAAGAAAGAAATGAGTCTTTACCCATGAGAAGAATATTATTATAGTAAAGGAATCAAGTCAAATAGGTAGCTCAAAGAAGAAGCTTATTCAAAAGTAGGTGCAAATAAAAAGGTAAAGTTTGTAATTTAGTAATTGATGGAGGAATCACTAATAACATTATGTCTTTAGATATGGTAAATAAATTGGGATTGAAGAGGATGTGACATCCACTACCATACAAGGTTTCATGGGTTCATAAGGGATATTAAATCCTGGTAAGTCAGCAAATTTGGGTTGAATTCCATATAAGAGGATATAGAGATAGAGTTTTATGTGATATTATGCCCATATATGTTTATCATTTGTTATTAGGAAGACCATGGAAATTTAATAGGTATGTTATTCATGATGGTTAAGATAATACATACACCATTAATCTACATGGAGATATACACATTATTCTCTCATTGAAAGGTGAAGAAGAAAGAAAATATGAGAAAATAATGATGATGGAAACAAAGCAATATTGGAGCAAAGCCATGGAAACTTTGGGTTTGGTCAACGTACCAAAGAAATAATCAAAGGTAAGATATCTTGAGATGGTTAGTATGTGAAGAGTTGTGAGTCCATAAAGATGGAAATGAGAGAGGTTGAACAATAATTCAAGGTGACAATAGAGGTCATCAAGAGGTAAAAAGAGAGTAGTTTTCAAAGGGAAAAATACATAACACCTATGAGAGTGCTCAAGAAAGAAGATAACCAAAATAAGAAGGGCATCCAAACCTATGAAAGAGATAATATCATGATAGTAATAGAAATTTTAGTTGATATGGATAAGAAGTGGCTTGGGAATGACACCAAGCAAGATAATAAGATGGACAATGAAGTGTCCAAGAAAGAAGCACAAGAGAGAGCCATTAAGGCTCTAAATTTTGATGCTAACCATATGTTTTATAAATTAAGTGTAGATAAGGATCAAACAGTCATTAACCAAAGTGTGGAACAAGTTAAGGAAAAGGACAAGATAGAGATGAATAAATATACTAAGATGATTTGGTAACAAAATAAGAAATGTTAGATAAAATCAAATGTTTGAAAGAGAGTCTTGAACAAGCAAGGAATGTCAATGAATTGGGAAATATGTAGCAGGCCCATAAAGGATAGTCAAGTGAATTTCAAGATAACCATGTAAGAGTGAAAACTCAAGGAGATTAAATAGTGAAAATCAATACATATCCCTTACATATGCAAGAGATAGAGAGTATTCATAGAGATGTTACACAACAACAAACTAAGAGTCTACACAAGTACGAGGCATGCAAGGACCAAGAAGATGTTGTATATGAGCTGAAATGGAGAGAATAAGAAATATTAATAAAGAAAGAAGACTGCCTATTTGTATTAGGGGTTAATCTTAGAAATAAGAAGAAGGTGGATCAGTTTTTAGAGGTGAAAGAGTGGTATACACTTCCAAGGTAAGAAGAAGATAATAACAAATATGTTTCTCTTAACAATTATATTTCATGTGTAGGTATACTATTAAAGAAGATGAACCAAATAAGGCCTAATTTTGGGGCCCAAGAAAATTTTCACCTCTATGAGAGGTAATTAGAATCAGATACCTTCTATAAGGAGGTTTGTTGTACTCAACTAGAGGCATACACCAATACATCAACAAGAACCTATGGCAAAAAAAATTTAGCTTGGTAGTATGATGCAAGGGCATCCTATAAAAACCCCATAGTTGATTAATGTTTATCCTAAATTATTCCATTAAGTGTCTAATAGGTATTAGAGGTCACAAGTAGTCTATATGTTAAGTATAGATAATCTTAAGGTGCATGAGATTTGAATGTTGGCTTTTTCTACCAAAATCATTATTTGAATATTTGGTAAAGTTATGTAAGGTTTTTGGATGTTCTTAGATAGGAAAAAAATTATCCAATATTTATGGTAGGTCTATGAGGGGTTATTATAGGTCATTAAATGTGTGGTTAAGTTCCTCTAGTAATAATTCATTCATAAGCTCATAGGAAGTAGTTTCAAGAATGGATTGGAGGTTTTGTAAGAATCAGTTAGAGAAGTTACCTTTGACATAAAGCATGTCATTTTGGGATTATCAGGGATATTTTTATTTTTATTTGAATAAAAAATAATGTTAGACTTAGGGAATAATGGAGAGATACTCTCAAAATTTTGGTGAAAGTCTTATAGACCTATTTTTTGTATACACACAAAAATGTTGATAGTGTTTCTCTTTGAATGCTCAACGAAGGCATATGTGACTGTGCTCTATTTTAAAATTATTTATGAATTGGTGAGTGTTTTTAAATTCATTAAATGTGATATATAATCTATTTTGTTGCATGTTTTTTAAATTAAGACTTCAAAGAGATAAAGGAAAGATATAATCCATGTTGAAGTTGGTAAAACAAAGACCCTTGTTTTTGAAGGATCATATACAGACCATGTTCTTGAGTTACCTATTTTGTTACAGACTGTGTTCTCAAAATTGATAATCAAATGGAATTTATTAAATTTTATAAATTTTATTGAAGGATTTAGGAATTTATTTTGAGTCTATAATTTTCAAGGAATAGTATTCAAAGCATCTATTGTACAAACATATTCATAAATAAACCCCTATTTTGAAGGTTGTTATTCTATGTGCAGACTATATTTTATTATTAATGGGTAGATACTTTTGGATTGTATTTATTTAAATTCCTCAATATATTATTCTTGTTTTTAATGGTAACTATCAAGAGATATAGAAGATATCATTTGTTATTCAAATACTTGCACAAACTTAACCCTATTTCCTATATCAGTCATTGTTTGATAAGATTATATGTGTATTCCTTGGAAAGATGTGATTCTTAAACCAATGATAAAGTTTTTGGAATATTTATATAAGTTTTTGGAATGTTTTTAAGGTTTTATTTAATCTTTTGTTACATGTGTATGTGCATTGTCCATTCTTACAGAGGTACAGACCTGTAAACAACCATTTTCATGCATAGTCAAGTGTATATTGAGTTATAAATCTAAGATAGTGGATTGAAAGTGAAAATCCAATGATTAGAGGAATTTCACAAGGTTAATAAAGACCTAAAAAACCTCTTATATTCATTTTAATCACACTCAAATTCTCACCATTGAATTTTATGTGCTCTTAGGTAGTGACAAGGTCCTAAAACCCCTACACTATGGTTTCAAGCATATCTCAAGTTTTAACTACCAAAAATTCTCAAAATATTTTAATATATTCAATTTCAAAGTTTTATAATATAACCACATGGTTTCAAGAGTGTATAGATCCATTTTTATAACTTTTAGTGAATGTGTTGTGTTTAGGCTTGAGGAGGCCTAATTGGAGAAGGGCTAGTATCTAGAAAGAGGGTCTACATGTGGACTTAGACCTTAAAAATTAGTAAACATGTGGGTCTCCATAGAGGGTATCCATAAATAATTTTGGTTTCTCATAATTATTTTTAATTTTTCTATACAATAAATAAAATAGGAAAAATAGGCTTATTAGGAAAGGTCAATAGCCTAGGTTGTTTGGTAAAGAAATCCAAGTTGAGACTTTTGTTAGGGAAACTATACATCAGGAAGGGTGTTTTTGAGGCTATAATGGGTGGTGGGTTTGTCAATAAATCCTGATAGGATGCCAAGAACTTGGTCCTAGATGATATCCCCCCCAAACATATTGGCAATGTTATTTTTAGTTAGGAAGCATCAGAAATAGAGTTTTATAACCATAAATTAAAGTTTGACAACTTAAAATAGAGACCTGGATGTTAGGTTGTGGAGCTAAAAGCTTCACCAGGATGCAAACAGGAGGAGTTAGGGAGGTTGCAAAGTGTTTGTTGAGTGTTACAGTCACCGGCATTGGTCAGGACAACTGACATCGGTAGGGTACAGACAGAAGGCAACCGACGTCGGTCATGAGTCGGCCGTCGTCAGCACCCCCCAGGCAAACAGGGACTGGCGTCGGTCACCTGTGTGGTTTGGACTGAGTATTTTATGGGTAGTTAGCTAATGAACCAAGTGTTTTCATGTCAAGAGCCAAATTTAGACTAGAAGCTGTGGATCTAATTATTGTAATTAGGTGTCTAATTATTGTTTGCATGAGATATATTTAAGAGACTCATTGGTTGTATTGTAAACTTGTAGCTAGAGAGTAAGAGAGCATATAAGCTCCTTCTGAGAGAGGTGAGTAATGGTGTGTTCCTCCTAGTGCCACAGTACCATGAGTGGGTACTGGTTTGGAGAATTAGAGGGGTTCTTCATGTTTGTATGATCTTAGTCAGCAGGTGAGCATGGATTCTATTGGAGATCTACATTGGTGAGTAAGGTCTAGTGATTTACAGGTAGCAGCAGAGAGCAGGAGATCTACTTGGAGTATGGTTGTGTACTTGGTGTACTGGCAGCATGTTACTGACTGGTTGGAGAGGTGAACATCAATTCTATATTTGAGTTGATTGTTGGGACTGAGAGAGAGAGGGAAGAAGGTCTTGAGGCGTGGTGAACCTTTGAGGTGGAAGAAGAAGTGGCATCTTCTTTATTGTATTTTCTTCTAAGTACTTAATACAATTGTGTATTGTCTCTCAAATCCTGTGTTGTTTCATATTTCTAGTTACTTATTGATTCTGGTATAATTCTGTGTTTAGTTGCTAATACAAGAAGTAATCATATGTGCTCTAATTGAGGAGAAGGATCCTAAAAAGTTGGTATCAGAGCTTTTGGTTGGGTTACTAACAGGTGGTTTTAGATCTAGATAGTGTTTTTTGATTACAGGTCACTCACAGGGGTTTCTGATTGAGTGGGAGTATAGCAATGGCAGAAGGAAGTAAGCTACGAATGGAAAAACTGAATAGCACAAATGGTCCAATTGATGGAAAGAAAGAGCAGGGAAATAAAGATTGTTGGTTGGTAGCAGATCAGCAAGGAGGAGCAGATGTTGTAGGGGATGTTACACATGATGTTCTGGATAAAGTGGAATCTTGGTTCACAGATTCTTTTGCCTCTTTCCATGCAGTTTGAAATAGAGCATCTTTTCATGGGTATGTATTTGGAGAGATTTATTTAGGAGCTGGAGAGCCTTGTGAAATGATTGACAAAGGGGAAGTGAAGTTGAAATTGTAGATGGATAACACATAGGTGTTGAATGAGGTTATGTAGGTACCAGTCTTGGAGATGAGTCTAATTTCTTCAAGAAAGTTAGGTGATGGGAGATACACAATAACTCTCACAGTGGATGCACTTGAATTAGACGGTGGTAAGAAAGTAGGTATCCTTTATCTATCTACTTATATTACTGATTCACCTTCTGTTATAGAGATGTGGCTTTGTAGGCTTGGTTACATATGTAGGAGGGGAATGCATGTTCTGAAGCGGAAGATAGATGTTTTTGACAAGCTAAAGAACTGGAAAGCCTTGGTGTTCATGGAGGAGATGACATACAGAGATTAGTGGAGTGGACTAAATTATTCTAAGTAGGGATGTGCTAATTTAAACAGGGTTTTGATCCATGGAGAGCTCACAAGTAAAAAGTCATCACTCATAGGCGAACACAGATACCGGCATCAGTCAGAAGGAATCGACGTCGAACAGACAGGCACCAATGTCGGTCATGTGCAGATCAGTAGATTCAGTGGTGTCAAGAAGTAGGAACTGACGTTGGTCATACAGTAACTGATGTCGGCAACAGGTACACCAGTGTCGATAATGGGACTGACGTCGGCAGATAGGGTCAGTCACAAAAAATTGATGTCAGTCGGGAGTAGATTGGGAGATGGCCGAGATCGGTCACTGGAACATATAGTGGGCAGATAGCAAGCTATCAAAAAGTCTCAAATGCTCATATGGAGGTCAGAAAGGGTAAGTGAACCTCATATTCGTTGTTCACCTTCTTTATATTGCTTATTGATGGTCAAGAACCAGGAAGATGTGAAGAGGCAATGCAGGTAGAATCTAGATACAGTGGGAGCTTGGCATGGATGAGGAGTGTGAGTCCTTGGAGAAGAACCAAATAGGTGTTTATTAGTAGAGTTGTCAGCTGGAAAAAATCACTGAGAGATGGATGGATTCCCATAGTTAAAGAAAAGAGTGGATGGACACGTGAGATAGAAGGCCAAGGTATATGGTCTTGAGGAAGCTGCAGGATAGTGGTACAGGTTTTGACAGGAGGATGACAAAGAATAGCTCTAGTCAACATCAGTGTAACTATTGTGTTTTTTCTTACCAAGTGGATGATGAGTCATGACATTTTTTTATCCAGTTACTGTATGTGGATGGTTTGCTAGCAGGTTTTGTACATATAGGGATTTGCTGAGCTAAAAGGTAAGGTTAGTTTAGAGGTATGTTAGGGGGAATTTGGAGCAGTGAAATTCTTTGGCATGAGAGACATGGAGATTTGGTCTCCAGTGGGAGCTGATGTGAAGATGGTGTTGGCGAGGTTCATTATGCAGGATGCAAAATTGGTAAGCACACCAAGGGCTGGACAATTCAAGCGGAGCTTAGAATAGGGTTCGAAATCACATGAGGTCTAGTGTAGACCTGAGTTTTCCCAAGTAGTGGGAGTTGTCAAAAAGTATGGAGCCAATTCAAGGAAGGAGTACTGGAGGGCAGTTTAGTGGATTCTCAGGTATCTGAGAGGGATCAGCAGTAGGTTAACATGTTATGTAGGGTCAAGGACTTCACTACATGGATATGTAGGTTCGGATGTGGCAGGTTACTTGGATGACAGGAAAGGCATCACAGGGTGTGTGATGGTTGGTCTTCAGGATTGAGCTTAGAGAGGGATACAAGCCAAGAAATAGATTAGATGGGGTACAAATATAGGTACAAGTGTAGTTATTTATCTCCAAGTGGGAGATTGTTAGGTTGTGGAGCTAAAAGCTTCACCAGGATGCAAACAGGAGGAGTTAGGGAGGTTACAGAGTGTTTGCTAAGTGTTACAGTCACTGGCATCAGTCAGGACAACTGACGTCAGTAGGGTATAGACAAAAGGCAATCGACATCGGTCATGAGTTGGCAAGTGTCGGCACCCCCCAAGCAAACAGGGACTAGCGTCAGTCACCTGTGTGGTTCAGACTGAGTATTTTACGGGCAGTTAGCTAATGAACCAAGTGTTTGCATGTCAAGAGCCAAATTTAGACTAGAAGCTACGGATCTAATTATTGTAATTAGGTGTCTAATTATTGTTTGCATGAGATCTATTTAAGAGACTCATTGGTTGTATTGTAAACTTGTAGCTAGAGAGTAAGAGAGCATATAAGCTCCTTCTAAGAGAGGTGAGCAATGGTGTGTTCCTCCTAGTGCCACAGTACCATGAGTGGGTATTGGTTTGGAGAGTCAGAGGGGTTCTTCATGTTTGTATGATCTTAGTTAATAGGTGAGCATGGCTTTTATTGGAGATCTACATTGGTGAGTAAGGTTTAGTGATTTACAGGTAGCAGCAGAGAGTAGGAGATCTACTTGGAGTACGGTTGTGTACTTGGTGTACTGGTAGCGTGTTACTGACTGGTTGGAGAGGTGAACATCAATTCTATATTTGAGTTGATTGTTGGGACCGAGAGAGAGAGGGAAGAAGGTCTTGAGGCGTGGCGAACCTTTGAGTTGGAAGAAGAAGTGGCATCTTCTTTATTATATTTTCTTCTAAGTATTTAATACAATTGTGTATTGTCTCTCAAATCCTATGTTGTTTCATATTTCTAGTTACTTATTGATTCTGGTATAATTCTATGTTTAGTTGCTAATACAAGAAGTAATCATATGTGCTCTAATTGAGGAGCAAGATCCTGACACTAGAAACTTAATGAGTAATTGACCTATTGACCTATTAGGTGGTAATAGGGGATTATAGAAGGTGATTCAGGATCAGAGTTTAAAATGGTTAGGTGAGAGAAATTATATTAAAAGGTCCCATAAGTCATGTAAAAGGGGGTTGAAGACATGTCATGTCAAATTTATAAAGGTGATGACCCTTGAGAATAATTCTTAGTCATCATAATAATATCCTCACATTGGATGTAAGATAATAAGTTATGTAACCACCCAAACTAATAGTTAATTGGGATGGATTAGAAGTTGTAGGTGTTGTGTGGTGTAGAAGGGATAGAGAGAAGAGAGAGAGGTAAGAGAGAGATCCAAGACCATAGAAAAAAGGGGGAAATTAAGAGAAGATAACATACCTTTCAAAATATGATGATAAAATCCTTTTCATGGGCTGTGTTTTGTAATCAATATTGTTAAAAGTGAATAAAGATGGAATGATTTTGTGTATCTATATTTCATGGAATACTATTGGATTGTCATCAATTTTATATTTTCTTTGAAAGGCCCTAGAGGCCATGATCAAATCACTTTTTTGTATATTGGTAGGTTTAAACAAGAGAATGTAAGTGAGTATTTAAATGTCTAGTTTGGATTGAAATTAAGTAACAAATGTTCATTACCCCATCATTTGAAAGGTTTCCCTATTTACATGGTTAACACTTTGTTTAGTAAATAGTCAATGCCTTATTATGAAATTAAATGCCAAGAAATTTTGATGTGTACATAAAGAAGGTAAATTTTACATGGAGTTGGTATAATTTGGTGTAATGGAGGAGAGTACAAATCACTAGAAAGATCTTTTGGGAGCTTGGAATTGTTAAACACAAATAGACCTAACACAACAAATCCTTATTTTGCTCAGTTACCCTATGTATATTTGGTTAGTGTGATAATTAAAGGATGTGTATGGTTTTGAAAGTGTATGGTTATTAACTTGATCAAATTTTGAACACATGTACTAGGAAAATTCATTGTGACAATAGTTGATTGGGGGTTTAGTAACCCTTATAGTGTAGACAGTCCAGTAAAGAGTGATAGATTTTTGTGTTTTGATTTGGTTAAAGTCATTGAAGGTTGATAAAAGAATATTACATATTGTTGAATGTGGATACTAATAAAACAAACCTAAGGAAGGTCTTATATTCCTTTGGAAGGATTTAAAACTAAAGAAAGTAAATTATGAAACCTCTTAGCCTCTACAAATAGGCAACTGGGGTTTCAAACCCAAAAACAATATAACTCCCATTCCAATCATTTAAAATTAATAAATTTGGTATTATAACATATTTCTATTCCCAAATAAATATTAAAGTGGTTTGGACTCCGTATATTATGTATTTTTATTGTTTTTGATGATTGTGTCATGAATGGAGGGCTTGAAAGGCCTATTAAATAAGGGCTTATAAAGGAAAAGGTACCTACAAAGAGAATTGAAGAATGTAAATTTAAGGAGAGTTGTATAAATAAATAGGGTGGTATAAAATACTTTTTCATCTTCAGGTTAGTTGATATATTTTGCAAATAAAGTGAAAAGGTTTAAAAAAAAGGCTACAAGCCTAGTGGGGTCATTAAAAGATTTGTATGTGAAAATGAGTATTAAAGTGTTATTTAGGGTTTTAAGGTGGTTAAATAAAGTATGATATTATAATAAAATATCACCCATGATAATATATTGTACTCATGAAACCTATATCAAGATTTGGTACTTGAAACCTAAGAAGATTGTCTAGTGAGAAGATAGTGAAAGAGTGAGAGGATGTTTGTGAATGGGATGAATGAAATGAGTTAGAGAATGAATGTGAGAGTTTTTTAAGAGGTATAATGACCCCAAGAAGTGTCTCCAAAGTTAAAAATAGGATAATTCCATTAATCCTAAGTGATAAGAGTGTCATTAGTCATTTCCACTACACACAATGGAATAAAAACTTTAATTTAAAAAAATATGGGAGATCCAAGATTTATAGCATTGAAAAGATTAATTTTGTAATCCTAATTTATGTAAAAAATTAAACATGATATCTTATAGATAATAGTTTCAAAGATCAAAATAACATTGTACAATAACACACAATGAAATAAAAATTGAATATAAATTAGATAGATTGCCATGATAGGCATACAATATAGGCACATGTGTGCAATGCCAATAATACATAGATTTTCATGATAGGCATAAAAAAAATTACATCTACCAACATAGTATCTAATGTTGTGTGAATGTCATATATGCATATACAATGCCAAAAATGTGTAAATTACCATATAGGCATACAAAAAAGTACATCTCATGTAAGACATCCTATTCATCAAATAGCCTCCCTCTTTTTGACTTCCTTGAAGAAGATCTCCCTAGTATTCCATGATATTATATGGAGACCCATTTTATTTCTTGGATTGCTCCAAGGTCTGACTGCAGGTCTTAAGCTTATAGCTTGCTTGTAGTTGAACCTGGTCAAATATAAGAATTATTACAAAATTAACATAAAATACATTCAAACAATTGTTAATAAATTAATTTTAAACTAAAATAACAAAATTAATTTAAACATGCACTTATTACAAGCTTACGATCCTACTCAATCTATATTTCAAGCTCAAACAAGTCAATGGAAGGCTCAGTTGTTCGAATAGGCATCTCAAATATGGGAGAAATGATATGTTGCCCTACTAATCATCTAAATAGGACTATCATATGTCATAAGACAAACCTGAATATGCAATAAATTTACATAAGTTATATTTACCCCAAGTACATGTAATAAAATTATTAAAACAAGTCTATTTTTACAATTCAAAATTACATGTTAATATATACCTCTATCAATGCTTGTGTAAATGGCATTGCAATAGCAATGCCTATGTCTATCTTAGCTCATATAGAGTGAAGAGTGTCTACTTGATCCATCAATAGTTCATGTAAAAAAGGTCTCACTTGCTTTTATATAAAGTATCAAGTCTTATATATGGAAACCATGCATATCATGAAAAGATAATGTAAACCAAGAATCATGGAAGTGTAACTACCATATAATGTGCATGTCATGAAAAGACACTGTAAACTAAGAATCATGGAAGTGCAACTACCATACAATGTGCATATCATGAAAAGACAATGTAAACCAATAGCCATGGAAGTGTAACTATTATATAACGTGCAATGGCTAATAATAAGTAGTTTGCATGTTAGAGGTAATATGAAAATTGAAATACATGTAGGAAGTGTGACTAGAAGAGTAGGATGTGGAAATAATAGTATAACTTTGAGAAGGCATAGCTAGGGAGAGAAAGGGAATAATTGACATATCAAAAACTCTATCCTTGTAAAGCTTCATTTGATAGAGTAAAATACCATTATATATTTATTGGGGAAAGGTTGAGCTACACATATTGGCCATCATCATTCTATTATATGTGTGATATCAATAATTTATATATCTATATATAATACATGGATTGATATCACATTCATTTATAATATATGGATGACAAGTGATTTTTAGGAAAGCACCCAACCAATAGAAAGGAGTGAGCCATGGTGAATCCACCTCTTGACGAAGTTATGTGTAAATAACATTATACAAATAGGTTTAGGAAGGGATTTCCTTGTCCAATATATCAATTTTTAGCCATCTAAATATATTTTATTATTTTGTCTCAAGATAAAAAATTGGTAAATAGCTTGGATGTTAAACTGAAAGAAACTATAAATTGTAATTATTGAGGTTGTCACATATTTTAGTACCAATACAAATGGTGGTTCTCCCCCCAAACTTATCAATGGAGATACAAGTTGTTGAGACCCAATGCAATGTTTTATGGCATAAGTAATGTTGAGTAGAGAGGTTGTCTACCCTTTCCACCTTTTTCATAGCCAACACAAGAGGTCTAATGAGGCATTACAGTTGAAATCTAGACCTTGTCATGGCCAAAGAAAAAGGTGTAAAGAGATATTATAATCGAATTATCTTGTGTATTACAAGCTTGTGTCTCAAACATGAGAAGGTAAGGTTGAATCCAAAATTTGTATCCTCACTTTTCCTAACTACACCCCTTCCTATAAACCACACCTCTTAAATTGGTCATCAAATATTATAAACATGTATTTAAGAACTTGTAATAAAATGAAGGAATATTTAAGTCATACTATCACTAGATGTCTTAAGTGAAGTCACATAATAAAATATAAATTTAATTAAATAATTATTTCATTAACTTTATTTAAATAAGTCAATTTAATGTTGGGACCTGGTTCATAGTCCTTTATGTCTAAGAAGACTCTTAGAGTTACATTGTAAAGTTAATGATGCTCTAAGTATGATTGTTAATGATGCATATTTCTTCTCTTTTACCTTAAATTCCCTTTCTATTATCACTCATTTTCAAGGGTATCACGTAGATTTATGTATAATTGAATGGTGACATTAGTCAAAATGAGAATATGACTATATTAATCTTTACAACTTCATTTCCAATATAGTGTTACCTAAAAGGACCCCTAGATATGTATTCTTGATTTTATAAATATCCTCATGGCATGTGAACTACCCTTATCTAATCTTGAATGAGATTATTCATGGGATCTTTGTGGTATTTTCCAAAATTAATTATATAAATATAGTTGAACCCATTCTCATAGCTTGAAACTATTGTGGTTTCTCTTTAATGGTTTGTGATACCTCATAAAAACTTCCAAAGGTTCATAATAACCTCAAGATGATCAACCCATCTCCAAAATTTGTGGACAAGTGTATTTATATAGGAGGAAGAGGATTTTGAAGGTTTAAATTTGATTTGATTATATATGGTATGTGTTGTCACTTGGATTTGCACACTTTTAAGAGATGTCTCAGCTCTCCTTATCCAAGTGGCATAATTAAAACACCTCTAGGTTGTGGGTAGCCTAAAGATGATGTGACTCTCTAGATAAGGATAGCTCCCTTGATGTAATACTATTAGATCACTATTACACCTATGATTTCAAATGAAACGGGTGATAAAACTAAAAATAAACTATCCTAGAGGAAGTGACACACCAAATTAATTGATGACTACCAATCAAATTCATGTCACACATGATACCAAGGGAGTAACCAAGCATACACTTCTCTAATCTAAATCTTCTCACATAAGTATTACATTATGAAGTTGTAATGAATTGTTTACACTAGGAAGACTAGACAAGAGTCCTAGAATGGAATTATTTGAATAGACTAACTCACTCAACTATGACACTTCACAAAAAACTTCACATGACCTACAATAAGAAGCTTTCAAACTACAAATAGGTGTGATGATGAGACAACAATGCTAAGGAAACAATAGTAATCACTAAGCAAGATCAATCATTCAAGTGAACACACTATGAATAGTCATAAAAGAAGTAAACATTAGTTTTTTTTATTGATCCATGGTATGTAAATGAGTATGGATTCACCATACTTAGGTTGAGTATAATTTACAAAGGCCAAAATGGCTACTTCTTATAGAACTTGAGAGAAAAGTGATAAAGGAGAAGTATAAAAGTCACAATGAAACTTTTCAAGATGATAAAATGAGTTACATGTCATTGATAATGGAATATGGAATTGATCATACAAATTTAAGAAGTATAAATGTCACTCCAAGTCATGAAAATCTTAAAATGTTGTATGAAATTCCCTTTGCTAGCTTAGAAAATTACTTTCATTATTCACCCTTGTTTGAACATCCTAAAATTGATTAGGGATAGGTCTAATTATTTTAATGAGAGTGAAGGGTTTAATAAATGATTTTCCATGCATTGGTTTCAATCCTAATCATCTATAATCTCATATAAGTGAGCCATCACTACCTATAGTCCAAGAAAACTCCTCTTTCACACACCTTGCACTCTTGGATTCCAAAATGGATTCATTTTTATATGAAAATACATACAATGGAGTTTATGACACTTTTAAAGATCCTCCATATCCTTAGAGGAATAAATTAGACCTTAAAAAGACATCCACTTTAACTTTTCACACTTCTCACCATCTTGTTCACTATGCTCCAGGTCATGAAAATCTTAAAATGTTGCATGAAATTCCCTTTGCTAACTTAGAAAATTACTTTCATTATTCACCCTTGTTTTAACATCCTAAAACTTATTAGGGATACTTCTAATTATTTTAACGAGAGTGAAGGGTTTAATAAATGATTTTCCATGCATTGGTTTCAATCCTAATCATCTAGAATCTCCTATAAGTGAGCCATCACGACCTACAGTCAAAGAAAACTCCTCTTTCACATACCTTGCACTCTTGGATTCCAAAATGGATTAATTTTTATATGAAAATACATACAATGGAGTTTATGACACTTTTAAAGATCCTCCATATCCGTAGAGGCATCAATTACACCTTAAAAAGACATCCACTTGAACTTTTCACACTTCTCACCATCTTGTTCACTATGCCAGTTCTAACTAGCTAAGATGATAAATTTTGTTGGAACACCTAGGATTTTTTATAGAGTATTAAATGGACATAAATAGTTAGATTCAGTCTCAATATTTTCTACCAAGTGATTGTCATCTTTAGACTCCTAGAACTTGCAAAACACACAAAATTATCAAAAACACCCTCCTTTGTATGTCATCCATATAATTTTGTAAAATACAAAAGGATTTGGAGTATATTTATATATTTAACTATAACATAAGACCACTTTCCTTGTCATTATAGTCCTTTACATCAGATTTTTATCTTCATTTCCTTCATCAGGTCATTTTCAAGGGTTTTAAGCCAATTTTGCCCTTAAGCTTTGTTCATAAAGACTTGACATTATAAATGCAAACAAATTACACAAAATAAAATATCAGCACCCATGATAACCTCTCTATACTCCCTTGACCTCCATACACATCCTTAAAGAAGATATGAGCACTCAAAACTAGCCTATCGAGCTTGTTTCTCCATTTCTTGTAGGCTTGGTCTGCCTCTAAGCCAAAAGTGACTTTTTTATGAATTCCCTACAATTAAATAGCTTATAAATGTATATTATTACTATATAAACATTCCAAAATATATTATATATCTCAACTCATGCTATATTTTAAGTTGACCTTTCATTTGGAATCTAAGCATAACCATGCCTCATAAGCCTATCTACAATTTTGAGGGTTTGAACCTCCCTCTAAGGCTTCTCCTTTCTATGAGATTTTTTCATGATACACTAGATTTATTTCAACTCCACACACTTATTTTCAATTTCTAATCAAATTTTATTCTCATCCCCTTTTATACTTTCCTCTAAACCTGTCAATTTACACTCAAGGGGAGTGCCCTCATCTGAGAAAAAATAGAGAGAATTCCCCTTGTTTCCTTAGATAATTTGAATACTAGATTGGCCTCTCTAAGTGATTAATATTTTTGACATAAAAAATCAGTCCTTGGTCATATTATTAGATCCTCTAAATGCATTAAAAACCAAAATAGATTGTTAGGAAAAGACTGTGTGTAGGTTTTATCATGTGAATTGTGTCTTGCTTATTTAGAGCTCATCCTATATTATTTATTTATATTGTAAAAAAACCTATATATATATATATATATATATATATTATCATGTTCACTATGGATATTTTATAATCTATATTCACCACTCTGACCTTTCATGTACCCTTCATACTCTCTGCCTAGTCAGGACTAAGTGTTTCCTCTGATAGTGTTTTGCTTGTTTAGAGATCCTATAGGTGTTCTTGCCTATTTCAGATTTGAAAAAAATTGAATTAGTTTCCTTGAATCCCTTAGGGTAATTTTATAATTGTTTTACCCATTCATTTCATGCTTTGGATACATTGACACTAGGAATCATTACCTTCTTTGTTCACTATGTCATATAGTCACCTACAGTTGACTTTCTTAAAGCATAAGCCCTATAAGTCAACATTACCATTTGAAATTTGTGATACCTTTCCCTTAAGAATCCTTTTAATCATCTTGAGTTATCTTTCACAACCAAAAATGGTATCTCCATGGTCACATTCCTACTATGGATGTTTAAGAATAACAGTCTATTGTAGGTGGATGTTTTTAGAAGAAAAGACACATATAGGTGCATATAGAGCCTAAAGCATAATATTATAACCTCTTTATATGATCATTAGATCATTATGTCCTTAAAACCATTTTATCATGTAATCATGGCTTGTATTACAACCTTGAGGTTTAAAGTCTATTTGGGCCTCAAAACTATAGGTTTCACTGCCTGAATTCAGAGTATAAAAGTGCAATGTGAAACCTTCAACCTTCCACTAAACATATACCTCCAAAATTTTCCATATCTTAGGCTTAAAGGTTTATTCATAAAGTACATTGGAAACCTATGTTCCACAAAATGGTGAGGCTACATTTTTAAAAGGTCCTTGAATACAGTCATTAGGTTTTTGCATGGTTCCTCATTCATTTCTAGTAATTTAACACTTCAAATGAGACTCCCATAATCTCCTCAACACACTATAACTTCAAAATAGTTTCAAATTATCCAATATTATCTATACAAGTACCTCTATATCTTTACCATTATCACTTGTAGTTCTACTATGCTAGTAGTATATGTGGAATAGCAGGAGTAAGCCATATGTGTTTTTGAATCACTATATACCTTCACCAAGGTTTATAAATGTATTTTTACTCACTAAAACACCTATAGAGCTCCTCTTTCAACATGACATCCTCTAGAGGTCACTTGTAGGTGTGTATGAGCTATATGCAGGCAGATTGAGCATTGGAAAGGAGTGTGAATTATGAACATGAAGTATGAACTTATCATAAATATCATACCTTTTTAAAATATGGTCTCTCAATATCATGTCAAAACAAGGTAAAATACTTCATAAATGTGTTATCCTTCCTTTGAAGTACCTATAGGTGCATACCAATGGTAGAATGTGTGAGTGACTGAGTATGAATACCATAGTCTCTTCTTCTTGACAATTTAAGGATTAAATTTATGTACCTAGTATGAGAGTGTGTTTCACATCTTTATAATCTCATTACACTTCCATTAATTATGCTCAACATGCTCCATACACGTGATTCCCTATGACTGTAAGGGAGAATGAGTAAGAAGTTGAGTGTGAGAATGAAAAGACTAAATATTTGTAAAACCTTGAGAATAAACATGAAGGTAAGAACAATATCATACATGGGAAAACTCATATTCTTCACATGAGACCCTTGTAGAGAACCAAGCATTCTAAAAATAAGAAAAATTCTGAGACTACACATGTCATCTTCCTACAAGATGAGAATTTGTATATAAAAACATGAAATGTGAAACAAATCATGAAGATAATTTTATGAGATAAAAAATCCTCTAGATTCATCATCCTAATTTGATTTTATGGACCTATCCAAAATAAATCAAAACCTATAAGGTGCAAGAAATAGTGAGCACTATAACTGATCAAAATAGTTTCAAATTAATCCAGCATATTATCTATACATGAGTACCTCATATATATCTTCTACCATTATCACTTGTAGGTGGTTATTCTGAGACTATGACTCATGGGTTGTATTGTAAAAGTGTGCTAGAAAGCCATTGTGTTAAAGAGATAGCAAGAGTAGCTCTAGTTCCAAAGTGAATGCAGGGAGAAGAGTTCATATGTGTTTTCATGAATCACTATATACCTTCACCAAGGTTTAAAAATTTATTTTTAGAACTCAAAAAAACTAAAACACCTATCAGAGCTCCTCTTTCAACATGATTTATGATCCTCTAGAGGTCACTTGTAGGTGTGTATGAGCTATATGCACGAAGGCAGATAGGAGCATTGCAAAGGAGTGTGAATTATTAACATGAAGTATGAACTTATAATAAATATCATACCTTTTTAAAGGTCCTATATGGATCTGAATGAGGTCATGCAGGTACCAGTCTTGGAGATGAGTCTAATTTCTTTAAGAAAGTTAGGTGATATCATGTAAAAACAAGGTAAAATACTTCATATTGATGTGTTATCCTTCCTTTGAAGTACCTATAGGTGCATACCAATGGTAGAATATGTGAGTGACTGAGTATGACCCATACCATAGTCTCTTTGGTCTTCTTGACAATTTAAGGATTATAATTTATGTACCTAGTATGAGAGTGTGTTTGAAACGGACAATCTTTATAATCTCATTACACTTCCATTAATTCATGCTCAACATGCTCCATACACGTGATTTGGTTCCTAGGTTAAATAAGAGAGTGGATTGATATGTGAGATAGAAGGCTATGACTAGCTGCAGGACAGTCAAGGGATAATGAGCAAGGAGTTGATTGTGTTTTGTGAGAATTAAAAGACTAAATATTTGATTAAATCTCCACATGGTGTTATGAGAATAAAAATGAAGGTAAGGTTAAAAATATGACATTGATACATGGGAAGGAACTGGAGGGTAGTTCAATGGATTCTCATATCATCAGTAGGTCACATGAGACCCTTGTAGAGAACCAAGCATTCTACAAATAAGAAAAATTGATTGAGATAGGTATAGTGCAGCTACACATGGTGTCTAAAATCTTCACTACAAATAGGGAAGGATGAGTTGCAGAACAATACAAGGAAATCAATGTATATAAAAACATGATCGGTTATGAGTTGGCTGACATGTGAAACAAATAAGAAGATCTATTTTTGGATAGGGAGTTTTTAGAGACTATTTTTGGTCTTAGAGTTGCAAGTCTAATTATTTTAGTTAAGAGATACAAAATCCTCTAGATTCATTGTCATCAATAATTTGATTTTATGGACCTGTCCAAAGGATACAATCAAAACCTATAAGGTGCAACTTGGAAATAGTGACTGGCAACATTGTTACTGACTGGTGGAGGTGAACACAACTCTGTGTTTGAGTTAACCATGATTGAGAAAGTGAACTGTTAGAATTAGGTGAACCCTAGAAGTGTGGGAGCTCTAGATAAAGTGTGGCATCTTCATACAATTGGGTTGATTCTGTGTTGTTTCATATTTCTAGTTACTTATCATTTTAAATTTCATAGTTGTTAATACAAAGGTAATCGATTGGGCAGTAGGACTGACAAAACAATTTAACTTTTTAGAGGTCATTCATAAAGCATAGACCAATTATTTAAATATTTAATCTCTCTTAGTTTATTTTAATCCCTTAAAGGCATTTAGTCTAAAACCTCCTCAACTGGTTATACCAAGCAAAAACCTGTTGATCACTTTTATGTGTTTAGAAGGGTGAATAATGAGCATAATGCTTTTAGACCTTTTTTAGCACTTATAAAGAAATTTAATCATGGAAATGATTTTGAGGAAGCTAAAGAGCCATTACATAACATTATCCCATGTGTCATTCTCTCTCATGGGTCGTATAAGTGCTAAACTCTTTCTTTTTTAGTTGATTTCCTAATTTTTAGTTATATAACCTGCAAGATTCAAATGGGACTGACATTCTTGATAGGTAATCTGACATCTTGGATGTTTGAAAGGAAACTAAGACACTTGGATACCTTGAAAATCATGCCACTTTCATTTATGAACCCTAAAAGCCTATTAAGTGACTCAAAATGACATATAAACTAATTAGACCATGATTAAGGCTAACAAGGCATCAAATTACATCAAATGGACCTATAATACACCCTATGACATAATAATAGACCCATAAAACATATAAAAATCAGATTTTTACCTATAAGGGTCTTGATTTGACTTGTAAGATCAAATTTGGTCAACAAATTTGTGACTCATAGGGGTAGTATGCTTGTTATACTAAAGATCAGTATCCTTATCTTGTCTATGGGCTAGGGAGTCATCTAAAGTATAAAACATAACAATATGACTTTGATAATTGACAACAAGATTTGATCAAGGAAAGACCAATTAACTACCTCAACCATAATAAACAAAGGACACACACTAACAAGACACACATGTGTGCTTAAAGCACTTAGGGAAATTAGAAAATAAATAAGTATTCAAACTAGTAACTAATCATACTTCCTTTCCATGATCAAAAGTAAAATTCCTTGAATCGTATCCTTCATGAGATGAATCATAGTGCCAAGCATGTTTCTCCTTAAATTGAATGCTTTTTGGATTAGACCTATTCCTTGGCACTTCAGTTGATTTACTCTCAAGTAGATCATCCTTAAATATGTATCCAATCTAAATATATTCCTCTTGAATTTTTATACATACCTTATAATTTTTCCCACTCTTCATCTCATGATTAACTTGTATCTTCTTGGTAGGCATGGCTTTAAGAGGAGTGGTTTCTTGTTCCTTGGAAGATTAAGGCCAATAGAAGCTTGTTCTATCCTTCAAGATTTGTTGTGTTTCTCCCAACTAGTTGAGAGGATTATAACCCATCTTGATGATTTAAAAAATATCATCATGAGATGCATATTCCCCTTGAAAATACAAATTTGAAAATTTGTTTCTTCTTTTCATAATCACATGAGTGTCAAGGTTGCCTTCTCCATTTTTTATTAGATCATATCCTCCTTGAAGATGAGTATATCCTACTCCAATGATTTGAAACAAGTCATCCCAAGGCTAATTAGAGACTATATTTTCTTTCCCATATATGATATCTTGGATAGTAGTATAAAAACCAATGGTGATTTCCTCTTCTTTGGAAAAAGGAAAACATTCTTCAATATCAACATAATCTGAAGATTCAACATAATAAATCACCTCTTATTTAATATTTATAACCTCTTGAGTGGTCTCAAGTTGTATCTCAACTTATATAACTTGAGTTTGCTTCTCAAAAATTACAAGATCTTCAATTTCTTTCTCCTTCTTGGTGATGCCAATGCTAGGCATTTTGTAATCAAATAAACTAGTCCAATGAGGCTACCAAGGAGCTATGTTCTCTTCAAACAAGAGTTCTAAATTATTATCAACCAAGTGATATTATTTAGGTTCCCACTCCATATTTCCATCAAGGCAAAGTTTGTTAGGGAGAGAAAAATATGAACTAGTTGGTGGAGGTCGGACATAGAACTCAACATCAGATTTTGATTGAATTGTAAGGGATTCTTTTGGGAATTTTTGAGGAAGGGGAGGTAGACCTTGAAATAAAATATTTTGGTTTTCTTCCTTCCATTTTACAATCAATTCATTAAAATCTTATTGGGATTGATTATTCTCTTGAGTAAGGTTATATGGGGTGTCTTTAGGCATAAGATCTTTTGGCTCTAAACCTTCCATCACACCTTGACTTAACAATTTCATTCTTGACTCTAACTCTTTAATTTACTTGGCTAGGTTCTCTTGAAAAATTCTATCTTGAATTTGGTAGGCATCATCATGAGTATAGGAGTATAATATGTCTAACATGGAAAATAAGAGGTCTCTTGAGGAAGGGTGGGAAGAACTTGCATATGATCAAGCTCTTTTTCAAATTCACACTCTATTAAGGATTTTATCCCCTTTATTTCCCCATGATTCCACTACCTTATTATAGATTAGGATGGTAGTATTATGAGTCTCATCTTGAGTTAGTGATTAAATTTGAGGAGTGTATTAAGTGTCTAAGGAACTTGGGGTCTCCTTATGCTTGGGTTCTCCACCTTATCTCCAACTTGGGATTTCATATCTAGATGTCACTTCTTGAGGTGAGGATGTAATGGGAAAAGAAATGAGGGATTAAATTCCACTTCATTTTATAATAATATGTATTGATTCATTTTCTTATTGGCCAAATCAGTCTTCCCATCAAGGTTTGATTCAAAAACAAGGCTTGTCTTTCCACCTCTCTCTTCCAACTGATTGGGAAAAAGATGACTTTGACAATCTTGATTGGGTTCATAAGTAAGGGTCAAGTAAAATTGATAAAAATATTATGGAAGTGGATATGAGGGATAATATGCTTGGTGAGTCTACTCCTCATGAATTTTTAGCCTATCTGATAAATATGAAACAAGGCCACTCACATCTAACATCTCACTTGTGAGCCTTTGTTAATTTTCTCTCTCAATAGGATCCCACTCTCTTTTAACCATCTATAATGCATCTCTCACATTATGAATTAAATGACTAGGAATATCTATACCATGTCCCCTTTGTGTTTCAATATCTATCATGTACCTCTCATAACCCAAGAGAATTTTCTTGAAAGTGGAAATGGACTGATTAGAGAAGTGACTAGGTTGACTGGGAGGAGTAAGATATTGAGAAGGCTAGTTATAAGCCTGATACAACTCATGACAAGGTTGATAAGGTTCATATTAGAGCTAGTATGGATTATGACAAGGTTGATAAGGATCATACAAAGGTTGATATGGAATGCCATAAGTTTTAGATACCTCACCAACTTGTGTAAAATAATACTCAACACCAAAATTAGCCATGAAACTTTATTGAGAAGAAAGAACATAAAAAAAATTACTAACAATATTCAAAAGTAAAAATTGGGTTGCTTGACTAGTTGATATATCTTCAAATTTTCCATTAATGCTTGGATAGATGCCTCCAAAGGCTGATGTCTTGAAAGACAACATCAAAAATCCTTCAACTTCTTGGACAATAAATCCCACTGAGCATGCCAAAAACTATTATCACTTGGATTTTCACCCTTTGAGGACATGTCTCAGCTCTCCTCATCCAAGTGGCACAATCAAAACACCTCTAGGCTATGAGTATCCTAAGGATGAGGTGAATCTCTAGATAGGGCTAGCTCCCTTGATGTACCACTTGTATATCACTACTACACCTATGTTTGTAAGGCAAAAAGAAGAGAAAACCAAAATTAAACTATCCTAAAGGATGTGATACACTAAAATAATTCATTACTACCAACTAGTTGCATGTCACACATGAGACCAAGGGACTAACCATACATACACTTCTTTAATCTGAATCTTTTCACATAAGTATTTCCTTATGAGGTTGTGATGAGTTGTTTAAGCTAGGAGGAATAGATAAGAGACATATAATGGCACTCTTATAATAGACTAATTCACTAAACCTTAACACTTCACAAAACACTTCACAAGACCTACAATAAGAAGCCTTTAAACTATAAATAGGTGTGATAATGAGATAATAATGTTAAGGAAACAATAGTAATAACTAAACAATATAAATCATTCAAGTGAATAAACTATTAAAAATCATAAAAGAGGTAAAAATCAGTTATCTTTATTTATCCATGGTATTCAAATGAGTAGGGTTTCAGCATACTTAGGTGGAGCATAATTTACAAAGGCCAAAATGGCTAGTTCTTATAAAACTTAAGAGAGAAGTGAGAAAAGATAAATACAAATGTAAAAAGGGCACTTGTAAAGATGATAAAATTATTTAAATGTGCAAAATAATGGATTTTGAAACTGATGATGCAAAGTTAAGAAGTAAAAATGTCACCCCAAGTCATGAAACTCTTGAAATGTGGCATGAAATTCCCTTTGTTGGCTCAAAAAATTGCCTTCAATATTCATCCCTATTTGAACATCCCAAAACTGATTATGGATAGGTATAATGATTTTAATGATAGGGAAGGGTTTTATACATGCTTTTCCATGTATTTGTTGTAGTCCTGATCATCTAGAATATCCTAGAAGTGAGCCATCACTACTTGCAATTAAATAAACCTCCTCTTTCACACACCTTACACATTTAGATTCCTAATTAGATTTATTTTTCCATGAAAATACATAAAATTTAGTGTATGAAACTTTTCAATACCCTATATGGCCTTAGAGGCATCAAGTACACTTTAAAAAGACATCCACTTATAGTTTTCACACTTCTCACCATCTTGTTCATTATGCTAGTTCTGACTAGTTAAGATGAGAGATTTTTTTAGAAAACATACAGAGTTATTATGTAAAATTAAATTCAAATATGTATTTATCTTAAGTCTCAATATTTCCTCCCATGTGATTGGCATATTTAGACTCCTCCTAAAACCTATAAAATACATAAAATTATCAAAAATACCCTACTTTCTACCTCATTTATATCATTATGTACAATCCAAAAGGATGTGGAGTATATTGATCGATTCACCATAAAACCTAAAACCAAATTCATTATTATTTTATTCCATTAGATCATATTTTTATCTTCATTTCCTTCATCAGGTCATTTCTAAGGGTTTGCAAGGATTTTAGGCCAATTTTGCCCTTAAGCTTCATTCATAAAGAATTGATATTATAACTCAAAAACAAATTCTACAAAATAAAATATAAATACACATAATAACCTCTTTAAACTCCCTTTACCTCCATACACATCCTTAGAGAATATATGAGCATTCAAAACTATCCTATCAAGCTTATTTCTCCATTTCTTGTAGGCTTGGATTGCCTCTAAGCCAAAAATGACTTTTTTGTGACTTCCCTAAATTTAAATAGATTATACATTTATATAATGACTATATAAACATTCCCAAATGTATTATAAATCTCATCTCATGTTATATTTGAATTTGACCTTTTATTTGGACTCTAAGCATAACCATGCCTCATAAGTCAGTATGCACTTTTGAGGGTTTAAACCTCACTGTAAGGCTTCAATTTCTATGAGATGTTTCTCATGCTTAATTAGAATTTTTTTAATTCTAAAAACCTATTTTCAATTTCTAATCAACTTTTGGTCTCATCCCCTTATATAGTTTCCTCTAAACCTATCAGTTTACACTCAAGGGGAGTGCCCTCTATCTGAGAAAAAATAGAGGGGACTCCCCCTATTTCCTCAAAAAAATTGAATACTAGAGTAGCCTATAAAATTTATAAATATGTCTTACACAAAAAATCATCCCTTTTTCCTATGATTAGATCCTTGGAAAGCATTAAAAACCAAAATAGACTGTTAAGAAGAGATATTATGCAGGGTTTGTCATGTGAACTGTGCCTTACTTGTTTAGAGCTCCTCCTCTATGCTTGATTTATATTTTCAAAATCCTATATATATTTTAATGCTTATTATGGAGATGTTATAATCTCTATTCACCACTTTGAACTTTCATGTACCCTTCATACTCTCTGCCTAGTCAAGACTAAGTGTTTCCTCTAATTGTGTTTTGTTTGTTTAGAGATCCTATAGGTGTCCTTGCCTATTTTGGATTTTAAAAACATTTAATAAGTTTCATTTAAGCCCTTAGCATATTTTTACATTGGATTTTACCCATTCATTTCATGTTTGGGATATATCAACACTAAGAATCATCACCTTCTTTTTTCACTACCTTATACAGTTGACTTTCTTAAAGCAAAAGGCCTATAAGTCAATATTACCATTTGAAAGTTATGATACCTTTCCTTTAATAATATTTTTAATGATATATATTTATCTTTCACAACCAAAAATGGTATGTCCATGGTCACACTCCTACTATGGATGTTTGAGGTTAACAATTTGTTGTAGGTGGATGTTTTTAGAAGAAAGGACATGTGTAGGTGCATATGGAGCCTAAATCACAATATTATAACCTCTTTATATGATCATTGGCATGAATTCTCTTTGATATGCCTTAGAACCATTTGATCATGGAATCATGGCTTTTATTTTAACCTTGATTTGTAAAGTCTATTTGGGACTGAAAACTATAGGTTTCACTACCTGAATTAAAAGTATAAAAGTGCAACTTAGAGGCCTCCTACTTCTAACTTCCACTAAACATATACCTCCCAACTTTTTCATAGATCTTATCCTATATGGAGGATTCAAGTTTTAGTCATCAATATTCATAAATTTCATTGGAAACCTTGTTGTATGTCATTAAAAAAATGGTGAGGTCATTTGTTCTACATTTATAGGGAAAAGGTCCCTGAATATAGTCATTAGGTTTTTGAATGGTTCCTCACTCCTTTCTTAGTAATATAGCACTTCAAATTAACCTCCCATAATCTTCTCAACACACCATAACTTCAAAATATTTTCAAATTATCCAATATTCACCATACAAGTACCTCCATATTTCTACCAATGTCACATGTAGGTGATTATTCTATTGTGCAAGCATTATATGTGGAATAATAGGTAGTGACAAAGATATATGTGTTTTTGAATCACTCTAGACCTTCACTAAGTATTCCAAATGTTCATATTAGCATTTAAAATGATTGAAACACTTATCAAATCTCCCCTTTCAACATGGCATCCTCTAGAGGGCACCTATAGGTGTGTATGCATTGATTAAAGGTAGATAGGAACATTAGAAAGGAATGTAAATTACGAACATGAAGTATGACCTTATCATAAATCTTATAACTTTTAAAGGTATCAAATGGATCTCTCAATATCATGTCAAAACAAGGTAAAATACTTCATATTGATGTGTTATCCTTCCTTTGAAGCACTTGTAGGTGCATACCAATGGTAGAATGTGTGAGTGACTGAGTACAATTACTACAGTCTATTATTTTTAACAAGTGAAGGTTTATAATTTATGTCCCTAGTATGTGAGTGTGTTCCACATCTAGAGACTCTTGTTACACTTCCATGAATCATGCTCAACATGATCCATACCCATGATTCCATATGACTACAAGTGAGAATGAGCAAGCAGTTGACTATGAGAATGGAAAGACTAAACATGAAGATAATTTGATCACTATGGCATTGAGACATGGGAAAACTCATATCCGCTTCACATGAGACCCTTGTAGAGAACCAAGCATTCTATAATAAAGGAAAACTAACTAAGACTACACATGGTGGTAACTTCCTACAACATGAGATGATTTGCATATCAAAACACCATGAAACATGAAACCAAGCATTAATATAATTTTATAAGAGTGTTTCACTACATTTTAATCTTATTTTATATTCAAAGAGAGAGAGAAATAGAAAATAAAGAGATTCATGGATAAGTGATTAAAACCCAGATAAGTGCACACCATTCTAGACTTTGGAGATTCCCCTCTTTGGTTGTGGAGGAATACACCTATAAATAAGAAAACACTACATAAAATATTTATTAGTGAAGATATGTCTGAACTACCAAGCTATGCACTCATTCTAGGAAATGTTAAACTTCTTTGGGATGATAGTCCACTATTTTAAAATAAATGCAAGTATAGAGTTTTATTTACCATGTTGTAGGTCTGAGTGTAGAAGAAGATAATATAGTTTAGGATGATAAGTCAGGTCTATGTTTTGATAAGGTTTTTAGGTGATTTTGAGGTTATTGGCTCAAAAACATAGCTAATGTTAGTTAAAGGACCAATGTCAGTTTGGGTCACCAATGTTGGTTGGGGTCATCGATATTGGTTTAGGGTCACCGATGTCAGTTGGGGTAGTAGTAGTATTAGATTGAGTTAGAGTAGGATTTTTTGGCAAGGAGAATGGGAGTATGGTCAAGTTATGAGATTGGGAAGAGTTGTAAAGAGGTGGGTATGACTTAGGTGAGTCTAGATAGAAAGTTGGTATGCTAGGGTGGAGAAAAGTGAGTTGGGAGATTTATAACTCCTCCATGGAAGGAGTTAGGGTTCATGAAATAATAAATAGTATAATGTAAAGAAATTATGAAATTACTAATTAAAGACTTACAAAATAATGAGATATACTTAGGTATTGAAATAGGTAAACTATGAATACTAGATAAATGACTTTCATGAGGCTTGGTGAACTGATGGGTGAATAAACAAGACAAGCATGTGTTTCTAGTCCTCAATAGTTTAGGCTCTATGAAGCGTATCAATTCTTGACTTGGATCAATTTGTGTAGAGTAACGACAAGCCTAAATGTTGAAATTGAATGTAGGATGCTCTAATTGAAAAAATCTTATGCACATATTCTTATTTTTTGTGACTCGAATACTAACTTGGAATTTTGCTGAAGTAACTAATGTTGGCAATCCTATTGACATTAATTGAGGGTTGACCAATTTTGGTAGCATGAGAATATGTAAAATGGCTATTTTATCCCATTTTTTGTTTCTTCTCTTTCCAAGTTTGGTGCCCATTAGAAAATGGTAAAAATGTGAGGCTATGAGGAATGTAGATAGCTAGGAATTTATGTTAGGGGTGAGAACAAGTCATAGGTAGTTAGGATTATGAGACTAAGTGTCAAGGTGACTCAGAGGGTAAGAATTAGTCTTAGGATGAGGTGGCCAGGTGAGGTGGCATAAGTGGGTTTTAGTTAACTTAATTAAATATTTTAAAGTGAAAACATGGGTTAGGAAGGTTAATTATTAAAAGGGGATCAAGGTGGGTTTTGATATAGGGAGTCACACAAGTGTGTGACATAATTTTGGTGGCTACATTTTCCCCTTTTTATCTTTTAACTTCTATTGACAAGTTGTGAGATAAAAATAGGGGTTGGATTCTCCAGGTATGGGATGAGATATTCGCCCCTCAAAATGGGAACCAATGAAGGAGAATCAAAAATTGGGTACCAATTTGATAGGTAGTGAATGGATAGAAGGATGTTGAGTATGAACGTGGAAACATCATTGCTTGCATATATACTACTACTAGTTATAATTGACACAAGCATTAATGGATAAAGGTGAGGAGGACTTGGATACAAATAACTAGACCATATCCTATTAGTGATAGCTAATGGGGTTAAAATTATCAAAGTTATAGCTCTAATGGTCTATGTGATTCATTAAAGTTGCCCTATAAAGAGTCCCATGTAATTAGGGTGATTTTGTAAAGGGTGGTAGTTGGGGTTGGAAACCCTAATTTTAAAGTGGTCAACATTAATCAAGTCATTGATATAGGTAGGATATATGTCAACATCGATTAGGTCACTAATATTGGTATGAAATATGCTAACATCGATGGCCTAGGGTAAGACTACTGACATCAAAGAGAGATCAAACCTAACAAAAGGGGTTTGGTAGCCCACCAAAATTCATTTGTGACATTGGATTAGAGGAAACTAGGGATCTAAGTGTCATGTGGCATAAAACATATAGATATTATCCTATTATGGTGAGGTGGTGAGAGTTTATTGGTGGAGAAGAATGTGTGAGTGAGGGTGTGAGTTTTCACTTGGTGGGTCATGGTTTGATCGAGAGAGCATTGGTGTAGATGGAGATGGAAGAGGGATGAGGGGACCTAGTTAGAGGCACTCCATAATAGGTTCCAACTATTCCAACATAGAGGAGATGGAGAGATGAGGTAGGAAGTGGCTTGAGTTTGTTTTTTTTGAATTTAGGTTTTGATCAAAATTTGTTAGTTAAGAGCAATGTGAGTGTGCGGGGAGATAAAAGGTAAGTAATGGATTAGTAGATGGGTTAAGGGTAGGTTTGGGTATATTTGTGGGGGGTTATGGGTATTTTATAAATAAAACCCTAAAATTTGGACATGGATTGTTCAACCCTAGGGCTAAACCAATCACTGACATCAATTAGGTCTATCAATGTTGATCGATACAACACTGATGCTAGTTAATAACTAGTGTTGATCTTGTCATATAAGATTGATGTTAGTTAAAATATAATTGATGTCAGTGCCTAAAAAAACCCAAAGTAGCATGTTTAGGAGGAGTTAGGTATGATTATGCATCCCAAGTTAACCTTAGAAGACCCTGTGTCAATTGAGTGATGCCTACATAGCCCAGATTAGGGCCTTAAGCTAATGTAGTTATCCCAAAGGGAAGGGAAAAAGGGGTGAGATGTGAGTTAAAATTTTCAAGGCAAGTGGTTAGGAAAAATTAGGTTGAAATAGGTTGTATAACCTAAGATTTTAAAATATAGGTCATTAGTCTAAGGGTGTACGATATAGGTCATGGGGCCTAGATGTTTAGAATAAGCCATGGGGCCTAGGGTTTAAAATATAGGTTATGGGGCCTAGAGCTTAAGAATAGGCTAGTTGGCATAGGGTTGGAGATATAAGCCATGAGGCATAGAGTTGAAGTGGGTGAATGGGATAGATAAGTATGTGGGTAGATGATTGAGCTATCCTTAGAAGACCTCATGTCAACTGAGTGTTACCAACATAGCCTAGATTAGGGCCTTAGGCCAATGTATTTTTACCAAAGGGAAAGGGATTAAAAGAGGAGGTTTATAACTTAAGGTATGTAGCTTAATGGAGTGATTTTTTGTGTGGATGTAGGCTAGGTAGGAGTTGACATTATGAGATCAACCACTGACACTATTGATAATGATGAGGAGGGATGTCACCATGGATGAGTGGGAACACATGGAAACTATAGAGTTAAGAGGAGTGTGATGATATTATAGAGTTGCACAAGATGTGAGTTTGATGGTAGCTTTGACAAAGTGGTGGGGTCATACCACCAACACCTTCCATCTTCTTACTAGAGAGTTGACTAACATAGGAGGATGTATATAAGATTTTATAATTACCACTCCAAGGTGATGATCTCTTCATGTGTTTGAGGGAGGATCATGATATTCATATATCCACATTGTTTGGGGAGCATGTCAATAAGGTGACCTATCATTCGGTGAGCTTTGCATATGAGCCATTATACACTATCAAAGAGGATTAGCATCACCTAATTATCATCTTGATGATAGGCATTATAGTGTATGCTCTACCTAATTTGGATAGAGGGAGATTCCCTATTGTGATTATTAGATTTTTGGCATAATGTTTGAGTAGTAGACAATATTTGTATGGGGACCAACCTTTTTGGCACAACTATATAGGGATTTATGGGGTGTGAGTTTGTAATGATGATAAAATCATTGTGTCAAGCATTTACTTCATTATTTGGCATATGAGAAAATTATGGTGACATGGCCACTATGTCTACTAGTCATGATTTTGACCAGTTTTAGGTTTGGTTTAAGATGATGGAGAGATAACATGGTACATACACAAGTAGATAGCATTATTTGGGATATTGATTATTATAGGTGGATGATGGATGGATTGATTCTATCAAATATTTTTTAGAGGTATTACTTGACATATATTATATTTAGAAGATAGGCAGAGTAGCTTGTAGGCTTAAAGAGTATGATATGGGTCAGGGAGTTGGAGAGGATACCTATGGCTAGGGTTAGGAAATAGTTTGGGTTATTATAGGATCTACCTCCTAATTTCCATTGATATAAGAGGGATGATATATAGGTGCCCCTTCCATTTCCATAGGAGATAGATGGGATATATTTTGAGGAGCTACCAGTAGGCCCAGGTGTGACAGATTTGGGGTGTACAGTGGCTTATTGAGCATTGTGGGTAGGGTTACACCCTATGATTCTAAGGAGACAATGAATAGATTTATAAAGGGTAGAGAGAGAGGGATGTAGTTGTGTAGGCATGATATATAGCATAAGCATAGGTTTTGGTCCTATAAGGATAGGTGATGACACTATATGCCTAGTTAATTGTAGCATAGGCATGGTGTTTTTTTATAGGGACAAGTGATGACACTACAAGGATAGGTTACTATACTAATAGTAAAGAGAGATGGTTTGAGAGAAATAGTGTAGGCTCCCCCCCTCTTCCACCATAGGGACCAATATAAGATCCATCATAGGTGCCACCACAGGGTCCTCTAGTAGATTTGATGGGTTTGCCAAAGACTATGCCACTATCAAGGTACAACACTACTTTAGATGAGATTGCATACTATGAGAGAGATATCAGGTAGTTCTCATAGAATTTGAGGTATTCCAAGGCTAGAGAGTAGGAGAGATCAAAGAGATACACCATGACCTCTAGTTCATGTAGACATAGATAAGTAAAGGGTGGTGATGATACTACCTCTTCACAACCATGACCATAGCCTTGATTATTTTGAGGACTAGATGTATTGTGATTTTTTGTTGTATATATTATGGCCTATGAGCCAAAGTTGACAGATGTATGGAGAGAGAGATGATACTAATATGATTGATTGATGTATATTCATATTCAATGTATATATGAGGTTTTGGTATTGTGATATGTTTTGATTTTATGATGATGTTATATTATGTATGAGGTTTATGTGATGTCATTTGTGGTTATGTTAGTGATAGTTAGTGTGTTATGCTAGAATTTCCCATATTCATGATGGTACATACATAGTTGATCAGTTGGTTTCATTGTAGCATTTTTCCATATATGTGATGGTGTATGCTAAAAATAAGTTATTTGACTTTATAGTGTCATGATTTACTATTTTTTAGAAAAGCTATATGGGTTATATTTCACATGAGGTTAGATGAAATAAATTAGTTGGAAAATGGTTTATTAGTATTAATAGAGTGTGATGATTGAAGAATATATTGTTAATACACCATTATGTGTGTTGGTATTGTTTAACATCATTTCTTGAAATGGATATACAAGTAATAGTATTCTTTAACACATAAATTTAAGATGTAAGAATAGAGATTGGCAAGTAGTTGAGAAGTTAAGAGAATCTTGTTGTGAGATATTGCCTTAAAAGATAAATCAACATGTGAAATAAAAGAAAGGGACGTGATTCTCTTGAATTGGTGAGGACCATAATGACCATATGAATAGGCATAGGAGAATGAGCCGTATTCATGCATTATATTATCGACCATTCATTTGGTACAGAAATGTCATGATCACCTTGTGTTAAGTGAGTTCAAAGTCCCTTGATTGTGAGGAAGTAAGAGGGGGAAAAGGTAAAAAGAATTAGGGTGTTTGTGTAGTGTAACCTTCTTAGTGGTGATGGTATGCCCTCTTTGTAGGTGACTTGAGAGCTACCATAGACTAGTCCATGACAAAAGTCTTTAATTTCTTTTTCTTGTGTAGGTTGATCAATGTGGGAAGCCTTCATTGGGATATTGTTGGTGCCTTGAGGTCATGTGAAGCTTATCTATGTGGGAAGCTTCTAAGTCATTATTTCCTTGATAACAAAACTTGACTTAGCCATCCCTCAAGGGAGTGGTTTAAGACTTTTTTTAATCTTTTAATAGTTGTCATTCTAGGGAGCAATCTATTTATAGTAGCAATGAGAATTTATGTAGCTATCCTTCAAGGGAGAAGTCTACATTGAGAATCATGACCTGAGAGATAATTTTTTATATATCCTAATTTATATTTTATATATACACACACACACACACACATATGACTTTAGTCATGGATAGGACTATAGAGGCTTAGAGGTTTTCCTTTATGAGGGCAAAACCATAACACTTGGAAGGTTAACTAAGTGTGTAGAAACAAGGGTTAAGAAGAAGGGAGGTGAATATAATAGGGTTTCTAAAGAGATGAGTTCAAGTTAGACACAAAGTGAAGCATCACTTGATTAACAAAATAATGGTCGTAGGTGCAAAGAATTTAAAGGCTCGAGTTTTGGTTTGCCTTCAAGAGAAGACAAACGATAAGCTCCTAAGACATACTTGTGAGTTATGATGTAGGGTCCAAGCCAAATAGGATCAAACTTTCCCCATTTGAATTTCTCCATGTTCATCACGTGTTGATTTTATTTTAAGAAGAGATCTATGATATTAAAATCTCACTCCTTGAGGTTTTTATTCTAATCATGTTTTATATGCTCTTAATGTATTTGGAGGTGATTAAGGGCTTATAAATAGCATTCATTGAGTAGCTCAATTTGGGCCAAATGTTTTTAGTGAAATTCATCATTAGTAAGTATGTCTTATATATAAATGTGAAGAGAAGGAATCTGGACCTCGAGAGGCAAAACTACTTTCATCCCATAGACAAATGAAAAAGGCATAGCACCCATAGGGGTATGAATGCTATTACGGTAAGACCATAAGGTGAAGGGAATGTGTGTATGAAAATCCCTACCATCATCATTGACTACCTTCATGAGGACTTTAGTTAAGGTTTTGTTAGAAGCTTCTGCCTATCCATTTGCTTGTGGATAGTATAGTGATGAGAAGCTTAATTTGATGCCAAAAGCATCACATAGTTTTTGGACAGTCTTGTTCTTGAAAGATTTGTTGTTGTCCATAATAATCTTATAGGGGACACTGAAATGGTAGATTATTTTATGGTTAATAAAGTCAATAATTTTTTTAGCTTTAGTGGAAATGAGAGGAATGGCCTTGACCCACTTGGTGAAATATTCAGTAGCAATAATGATAGAATGATGCCAGAGAGATGAATGAGAGTTAATCTCACTAATTAGATCCAAACCCATTGTGAAAAGGGCCAAAAGTCTCTAGAGACTTTTAAGGCATGGCTTGGAGAGTGAATGAGGTTATCATTTTACTGACATTTAACACAACATCAAACATAATTTTGATAGTCTTGGTTGAGTTTCATCCAATAGCAGCTAAGTTGAAGGATGCATTTGGAAACCAAATCCCCATTGAAATGTCCACCAAAAATTCCATCATGGACTTCCTTAATGGTGAAGGTGATTTTATCATGAGTGAGGCATCTAAGGAGGAGACCATCAAATCCTCATTTGTAGAGAAAGCCCCCCAACATAGTGTAGTGAGTAGTACTTTTAATGAAATCACATCTCCCATTACTATAAAGGTTTAATGGAATGATATCATATGTGAGATAGTCAACAAGTTATTTGTACCAAACATCATGTGAATTAGAGTCAAAATTACCCACAAATAGGATGTTACTTGACACATAGGAGGGAAATGTGAGGCGATGCATGGTGACATAGATTTTTAAAGAAGAGGGAAAAAATGAAATGTGTGAGGTAAGGGAATCCATCATGTTGGCAAAATTATTCATAGATTGAGGAGCAATATATAGGAGGTAATGGTTGAATGATTCCAATAGTGTATCTACATGATGTTTATATCATTACAAATTTTCATTTTTATAGAGGTAGGATCATTAACTTGATTAATCACTAGTTGGGAATCACCAAAGATATTGATTGATTTGATGCCCAAGAAAATGGTAGTTTGAAGCCCTAAGACCAAAGCTTCATATTTGGCTATATTTTTAGTACATTCAAAATTTAGTTTAAATGACAAAATCATAGGCTGACCATTAAGATGGATGAGGATGACCACTGCACCCCCACCAATTTGACATTTAGACCCATCAAAAAACATCATTATTTGATAGGAGATGTCATAGGTAGATAGAATTATGATAGAATCATAGGGGAATTTGAGGTTGGAAGGTTGGTTGGAAGGTAAAGGGGCATCAGCTAACTATTCAATAATTATTTGCCCCTTGATAGACTTTTCTTGGATGAATTCTAAGTTAAAATTAGCAAGCATCATGAGCTAATGATCTATACATTAGTTTTGATATGGCTTGGAATGCATGTATTTGAGGGGGTCAGTATTGGTGACAATGTAGGCTTTGTGATTTAAAAGGTAATGGTGAAGTTTGGAAGCTACAAATACCAATGTGAGGCAAATTTTTTTGGTATGATTATACCAAGTTTCATAATCAATAAGCATTCATCTTATGTAGTAAATATCTTTCTCTCTATGTTGATCATCTCGATGTGCAATCATAACACCCAAGGAATGGTCTATTGAAAAAATGTAAAGGTAGAAATTTTAGTCCTCTTTAGGGGGAATAAGAACCAATGGAGAAAGGAGATACCCGTTAAGTGAGTCAAAGGCTTTCTAACAATCCATGTTCCAATGGAAGGAGACATCCTTTTTAAGTAGATGGTGAAAATTTTGACATCAATTCAATAACTAAGAGATGAAATAATGGATTGAATAAAATTTTCCTTGTAAGCTATGAAGCTACTCGAGATTAGTTGTTAGAGGCATTTCTAGTATTGCCTGAACCTTATCAGGGTCAACCTTGATACCATATAAGGAGATAATGAATCCTATAAGCTTACCTGAAAGGACCCCAAAGATACATTTCTTTGGGTTTAGTCAAACATTATATTGGAGGAGATGAGTAAATATGATTTTGAGAATTACCAAGTGATCTTGGTGATGTTTAGACTTTCCAAGTAATTCATACACATGGTCTTCTATAATTTTGTGTAGGACGTCATTAAAAATGTAAGTCATGGTTAATTAGTAGGTCACTCTAACATTTTTAAGGCTGAAAGGCATGACACAGTAATAGAAAGTTCCCCATGGGGTGATGAAGGAGGTCTTGTGTTGATATTCAAGAGAAATTAGGATTTTATTGTAGCCTAAGAACCCATCCATAAGAGATAACATCTCATGGCTAGCTGTCAGATCAACAGGCTGGTCAATGCTTGGTAAAGGGAAGTCATCTTTTGGATAATCAAGGTTTAGATCATGGTAGTCAGTGCATATGTATATTCTCCTTGTCACTTTTATGATAGGGATGATATTGGAAACCCATTACAGACAGTTAATGGGTTGAATAAAGTTAATAGAGAGGAGGTGTAAGATCTCTTCTTTGACAAGGAAATCAATATGGGGGTTCATCTTATGAAGCTTCTGCTTAATAGGTTTAGAATCATAGTTGATTATAATATTTTGGGTGATGATAGATGGGTTAATGCTAGGCATGTCATGATAAGACCAAGTAAATGATTTACTATGATCAGAGAGGAAAGTGGCATAATTATTTTACTAAAGGGAATCTAAAGATTGGCCAATCTTTAGGATTTAGGGGTTATCTGGAGAGGGTAAATTAATGTCAATAGTTGATTCATTTAACATAGTTTACATTTTAAAATGGAATGATTATTGGATATAGGAGTCATCTACAACCATGTAGGTGATAATTGCATCATCATCCTGACATTAGATAGTGTTAATAGTGGGAGAGTCTTCGTCAATCATTTTAGGATGAATGAGAAGAAGGGAGCTTATTTCCTCACCCAAATGATAGGTTAGAGGTCCTAAATGAATGGTGTTTATTAAAAAATAATTAGGAGGTATCGATACCTTCAATTTTTTAGGTGATGGTGGGAGAAGAGTAGAGGATGGAGAAGGATATAGTGGCTCTTTGATATGAGAGATCTTGATAAGTTTCATTGGTTCATCGAAACCCACACCATACTACTTTTTATCATATTTAATGGTCTTATTGGTGGGGTATTCAATGGGTTTATGATCACCCTAATCATAATGATCCAACTCGAATCCTTACTAAATGCACCTATAAAGATAGGTGTGAGAAAAACTAAGTTTGCCTAGGAAGGAGAAGTCACAAGTAAAAGGCTATGGTGAAGAGGAAGGATTTTTAACAGTAGGAGCCCTATAGATTCCACCATATATGAGATTATTTTGAAGGTTAGGGAGACCATACAAGATGAACATCCCAATACAAGGATTATAATTGGGATGCATGTGAATTTTTCCATATTCTTGTGCAGTATGGAACATATCGAGTGTCAACAAGTGATTTTCTTTGAGTGAAAGGCATTTGAAAGTGTCTTCCATGGGGTCCTTATCAGGAATTTGTTTTACTAGTATCTGAGTTACTAGGGTATTCAATCTTATTAAGGATTCAATATTAGAATGTGAAGAGGAAGAAGTTTTCAATAGAATGAGGAAATCATTGGGATGATAAGTCATGTTGCATGTTTTAAAAGGAGGCAACTTAATTGGAATAATGTGCACTTGCCCATCATGATCAAATTTGACAGAGTGGTGTAAAGTTGAGGGTACACATGCCATGGCATGTGTTTAAGGTCATCCAAGAAATATTTTATATTATAACTCTCCCTTGATATTATATAAGAGTTAAAGGATTATGCAAAGAACCACATGGATATGCAAGACTATATTACCCACAGTAATTGTTGTAGTATCATTAAAGGAATGGAGTATCGCATCAGAATGTGACATGTAATTATCAAGAAGTGATATTTATTTGTAGGCATGAGTGGATATAATATTAATAATAGCACCTCAATCAATCATGATTCTCTTAGCACAAGTTTGATCAATATATGTGGTGATAAAAAGTGTACGGTCCTGGTCTCCAGGGTGAAGAGTCAAAATTTTTGAATTACTAAAGGAAACCAAAGCAATATTATTAATATAATCCACCAAAGATACAAGAGGTTGAGGATCATTGGATTGTACCTCAATGTCTTATAAAGCCTTGATCAAGACTTGGTGATGCTAGGATGAGTTTTGGATTAACTCATATAAAGACATATTTACAGGGGTTTGGTAAAGTTATTTCACCATTGAGTATTGAATGACTTGTGAAGATGTGGGTTAGGGGGAACAAAGAATAGAGATCTTGGGATTTGGTGGAGGATTGTCTTCTGAGAATGGATGAGACCAAGGGGTGGTGGCCTTTTCTTCACCTTTATCCTTTTGATTTTGAGACTATGTGGCCACATTAACTATGTTAATCTGAAGTATAGGCAGATAATGTGGTTGAGGAGGCACAACCTCATCATTATTCTTTGACTCTAGTGAGGTGATTGGTAAAGTTTAGGATGGAACTAGCAGAATAACTGTGAGGTTAGAAAGAGGCTCCTTAATGAAAATGTTATTCATATCAAATTGTTATTGGAGAATAGCTTTGAGAGCTTTAAAGCTTTTTATATCATGTTTAGGTGAGTGATGATATAAACAAACTTGTATGTCATTAAACCAAAATGGTTTTGGTTTAAGAGGTTGATAAGGCTTGATCAAAGGAAGGGTTATGGTAGAGGATTTCAATAACTAGCATAGGAGAGAGGATTGAGATCCTGTCAGTAAGCTAGCACTTGTTTTCACAATAAGAGTGGACACCTTCTTTGATTTAAGAAGCATGGATATGGTTTTATGTGGTACCCTTTTGGGTGAAAGCATAGCCACAAGTTTTTTTGACACCTTTTTAGTCACATGTGTTGAGGTGTTGGATGTGTAAGGGCCACTAAGTGTTTAAGGCAAAAGAGGAGGTAGATTTATCCTTTATCCTTATTATAAAGACAACACTTTAATTAAAGTAGAAGGATGGGATCCCAAGATCAAAGGTAAAGTTTAGGGTAGAGTAAGAATGGAATGGTGAGGTCTAGGATGCTTAACATTATTCTTTAGTTAAAGTCATGGAGCTCCAACTCATGGTTTAGGATTCAAATCTAACTTTACTTGTGGATGAATTAGATTAGACACTGGGTGAACAACCAAAGATCTGATTTGTTTTATTGTAATAGATGCTCATGATGGTGATGGTTTTGACATAGAGGGTCTCACTTCTAATGGTCCAAGAAAATAAGTTTTATCTTTTTCAAAAAAATTGGTATAAATAGTATTGAAAGGATTAGCATTAGAGGATGAATTTTGTTGCATAGGATAGGGAGCTTTAAGTCAGGTTCAAAATGTTGAGTGGTCTAGCTTCTTGGAATCAAGAATGTCTAGATTTCTAACCATGAGAAGGGTTTAGACAAATTTTTCATAGGCCTGATAGTTTCTTCCATAGAAGAATAAGGTGAGGGAATGTGTTGGATTTTATTTTTTCACACCATAGATGAGTAAGAACTAAAATTGGGTCTTCTTTAGCTAAGGTAGGAAAAGAGGCATGGTCCTCTTCAGGTGGGGGAGGAACTAGTGAAGTTGGCTCTTCTAGTGGATAAAGCATTGGTATAATTTCTTACCCAACATACAAATGAGAAGTAGGCAAGGTGTGCTCTTTTATGGACAAGATCAAGGGTAAAATTGGTTTGATGGGTGTAGGCACAATAGGTCTCTCAATTAGTGTAGGGATAGATATGTAGACTCCTATATATGTGAAAGAGGAGTGGATATAGCACTATCCTCAATTGGTGGAGGAGAATTAGGCAAAAAAGGATCTTAGAGAGGGTAGAGAATAGGAATGATGCTCCCCTCAACATGTAGATGAGGAGTAGGCATGACATGCTCTTCTAAAGGTAGGAGAATAATAAAAATAGGTACAAGAGGAATAGGCATCATAGGTTCCTCACATGGTAAAAGGATAGGTAAAGGAGGCCCCTCCACATGTGGGAGAGGGATAGGTGAAATAGGCTCCTCTACTCATGGAAGAGGAATAGGTAAAATAAGATCTTTTAGTTGTGGTAGAGGTTGAATCATATGTAAATAGAAGACCATATTGACTGTATGAATATCGAGGTCAGGTGAATTGTTGGTCATAGCCTGAACATTTTTTTGATTGAGTGAATGGTTAGGAAAAGGTTGCTTAAACACATCCCTAATTTGGTTAGTAGGCATGTTACGTTTATCCAAGATAATCTCACCTTTATCAATCATATTTTGAATAATGTTTTTGAATGTTTTATATTTATTATAATTGTGGCCTTTAACTCGATGATAGCCACAAAAATCATCTTCCTTGTACCAAGTTGGAATAGGACATGAGGGATCAAACTATATAAGAGATATAATCTAGGTGAGGTTAATATCTCCTTGTTATAATAGTTTATCTAAAATAGAAATGTAAGACTCTCTAATAGGAGTGTATTTTCTTTGTTCATACCATTGTTGGAGTTGTTTGGTCAGATTTTGTGAGGTGGATGGCCTAGACTAGTTAACTATGGTGGAAGAAGCTGATTCAATGACCATGGCATTGATAGAGCCTTTTGAATTTTGATTGGTAGAAGAGGTTTTAGAGGAAGATTCATTAGGTTTGGAGTTATTATTTTTATTACACAACTTAACCCTATCTTCATCTATAACCCAAATCTCTAACTTTTGTGCTATTGTAAAATATTCATCAAATGTGTAAAAAGTTTGGACATAGAGGGTAGAATAGATGTGTTTGGAACATGCTCTCAAGAAAATATTGATAAGCTCAAGTTGAGGTAAATAAAAGGAGATCTTATTGATGAAACCTCTCTAATGAGAAATAAAGTTAGCAATAGACTCATTTTCAAACTGTCTAATGGAATAAAGGTCTGTAATAGAAACCTTTTTAAAAATATTGATAGAGAAGTGATCCAAGAATAGTTAGGCAAGTTAGATAAATGAGAAAAACGAGTGTTGGGTTATGAAGCTATAAAAATACAAGGAAATACATGAAAGAGACATAGGGAAAGTGTGAAGCAATAATGCATCGTCATACCCTATTAGGTAACAATCATGTCAAAATGCTCATAAGTGTTATTATGGATCATCCTTACTCTAGAAATAAGTAAATTTAGGGAGTTTCCACTAACTTGGATAGGGTGAAATAGGTACATAAGGATGGATGGGTTCATTACATATTTTATCATAAGATAAAACATTCTTTGAACTTAACATAAATTTTTATAGGTTAGACATCTTATCCATCATCATATTAATGAGATTGGGAGGAGGATTGGTGTGAGGATCACCTCCTAATTTATAGGGTGCTTGAAGCAATAGAGAGGTGAGATATGACACACCTTGATGTGGTAGTGTAGATGCAACATACTTGTAATGAGTCATGGGCTGAGGGGAGGAAATGAAAGAGGTTTGTCCTATGGGGTTAGAGATAATGCCTTGGTTAGGGCTATCACTAAAGGTTGGGTTATTGGCATGATTACATGTATTAAAGGATGAGTTGAAACTATTGTAATTATGTGTGGAAGAGTCGATGGGATGGGCACTATCAAGTTTTAAAATGGTGTTTGACATGGTTGGGCTAGTAGTGGCTGCGAGGCCAAGGGAGCTACTACAGAAGTTAGGTAAAGAAGATGAGACTAAGTAGTTGGGGTGGTTGAATTTTGAGGGTTATTGATGGTTAGATTACTTGTTTAAGCAATTTTTTGGTTGACCATATATGGAATGGTGGAAACCATCAAGATTGTAGCTATCTCCATCAAGGAATTTAGCATGCCATAAAGGGGATATCATGTAGTGTTATGGGTTTGGCTCGTGGCAAGATAATATTGAAGGGATATAATATTATGATCAAGAAATTTTATGAATTCAAGATCTCATTTAGGTATAAGGGGGATTTGGTTAGGACTGGTAGTCATAGGATTATTCTTTGTAGCCAAAGTATGCTTTATGGTAGAATCAAAAAGGAGAGGGGAAGGTGGGAGTGGTTGCTAACTTGCATAATTGACAAGTGTTTTGGCTTGGCTACACATCAAGACTATGAAAAAGGGATAAAGGTAGGCCTCTAACTTTGTATTAGTGATAGAGTGTTAGAAAACCAAGTTTGAGTGTAGGTAGGTAAGTAATTTTAGCTTACCATTTTAAGTAGGCTAAAAATTATAAACACACACAGTCACCAATGTCGGTTATCTAATCAATGCCGATAGGTAATAGGGCCACCAAGATCAATTTCCTTATAGATGTCAATTATTGTGGAATCTATAAAGGTAAAAAATCTAAGGTTTTGGCAACCCAAGGGCAAAATCTAGGTAAAACAAAGGATATAACAAGTTTGTACAAGGATAAAAGACACACAAAAGACCTAAAACTAGAGGTTAATAGAATCTAAGAGGTAGAAATACCTAGATTCTATAAATTGATAAAGGAAACATCCTCACTAACTAAAAAATATAAAAGACAAAAGGAATCAAAAAAGGAACATGCATTCGCTAAATGTTAACTCCTAGGAATTAATTTTAGTCTCTTGATGGCTTATGCCTTAGAAAGTGTGAGAGTAAAATTGGTTTGTGAAATAGGTACTAAATGAGTAGTCTAAGGATGGTTCTAGGTTAGTTTTGGTGCTTAATATAAATCTATATTAGACTAGGTATGTGGATTGTTATAGGGGCTTTCTCCCCATACTTCATGATTTTGAAGTTGAGTTGAGTTGCTTAGCCAGGATATACCTCTTGTCTAGATTTTATACTCCATCAGAGAACAGAGTGGGTCTCCCCTTGGTGGTGAAATATAAGTGGGATAATCATGTGGGTAAGGTGATCCATTGGGTGATGAAATCCTAATGGGCCTTGTCTCAAGTGAGTTTAGATGTTTAATTTTGTGAGAGTGATCTGGTTTTTAACATTTATGTTCTATGATTTATTCATAATGCTTTATTTAACTAGGTGAGCTAAATGTAGCAAGGAAAATAATGAAATGTAGTGAGTTTTAAACCTAGATTGGAAATGTTTAAATTTAGATGAAAATAATGGTGAATAGGAGAAGATGATTAAATTCATGTCCCTAATGCTCAAAAGAGACAAACAAAAGAAGGTATTCTTTTTAGCTTGCAGGAAAATAATGAATTTATTTTAGAAGCAAAAGAAGAGGAGAATGATAGGGAAGGAATATTTCAATTTTTCCTTAAAAAAAATTTCAAATTTTCATTTTTGAGAAAGACAAATAGAGAAAATGCAAAGAATGAAAATTTCACTATGGTGCACCTATATGAATAGCTAGAAAAGTAACAAACCCAAGAAAACTCTAGGGTCCCACCGGGTATGCTAGAATGTTTCATTACATTTTAAGCTTATTTAATTTTCAAAGAGAGAGAGAAATAGAAAAGAAAGAGAGTCAAGGATAAGTGATTAAAACCCAGATAAGTTCACACCATTCTAGACTTTGTAGATTCCCCTCTTTGACTATGGAGGAAGACACATGTAGATAAGAAAACACTACATAAAATAATTGTTAGTGAAAATATGTTCATACTGCCAAAGCTATGCATTTATTCTAGGAAGTTTGAAAATTCCTTGGGATGATAGTCCACTATTTTAAAACAATTTTTAAAATAAATGCAAGTAAAGAAAGAGAGAGATAAACTTAGAGTTATATTTACCATGTTATAGGTTTGAATATAGCAGAAGATAATATAATTTACGCTGATAAGTCAGGTCTATGTTTTGGGAAGGTTTCTAGGTGATTTTGAAGTTGTTATTTCAAAAACATAGTAACTTACATTGATTAAAGGACCGATGTCAATTTGGGTCATCGATGTTAGATGGGGTCATGAATATCGGTCTGGGGTCACTAATGTCGATTGGGGTAGTAGTATTAGAATGAGTTAGAGTGGGATTTTTTGAGAAGGAGAATGGGAGTATGTTCAAATTTTGAGGTTGGGAAGAGTCATAAGGATGTGGGTAAGACTCAAGTGAGTCTGGATAGAAGGTTATTATGTTGGGGAAAATAAAAGTGAGTGGGAAGCTTTACAAATCCTCCATGGAAGGAGTCAGGGTTCATGAAACAAAAAATAGTATAATGTAAATAAATTATGAGATTATTGTTTAAAAACTTACAAAACACTTAGATATACTTAGCTGGTGAAATGGGTGAACTATGACTACTGGATAGATGACTCCAATGAGGCTTGGTGAACTGATGGGTAAACAAACAAGATAAGCATGTGTTACTAGTCCTCAAGAGTTTAGGCTCTATGTAGTGTATTAATTCCTGATCTATATCAATTTATGTAGAGTAATGATAAGCTTGAATGTTGAAACTGAATGTAGGATGCTTTGATTGCCAAAAGCATGTGTGCATATTCTTGATTTTTTTGACCTAAATATTAACTTAGAATTTTGCTTAAGTAACCAATGTTGATGATCCCACTAACATCGGCCAAGGGTTGACCAACATCAATGGCATGAGAATAGGTAAAAGGTCTATTTTTAGCCCATTTTCTATTTCTTATCTTGCCAAGTGTGGTTTCCATTAGAAAATGATAAAAATTAGAGGCTATGAGGAACATAGTTGGTTAAGAATTTATGTTAGTAGTGAGAACAAGTCATAGGTAGTTAGGATTAGGAAACTAAGTATCGTTGTGACTCAGAGGGTAATTATTAATCTTAAGATGAGGTGGCCAGGTGAGGTGGCATAAGTGGGTTTTAATTAACTTAATTAAATATTTTAAGGTGAAAACATGGGTTAGGAAGGTTAATTATTAAAAGGGTATCAAGGGGGGTTTCAACATATGGATTCATGTATGTGATATAATTCTGGTGTCTAAAAAAAATCCAATATCTTTTGGAGTCAACATCATCAATTGGATTGTATGGACCTATCCAAAATAAAGTAATACCTATAGGGTGCAGGAAACAGTGAGCATAAAAACATAGTCAACTTGTTAGAGATGGTGCATAAAGGATGCTTGACTAAGACTTTAAATATTGTTATTAAAATTAATCTATCTGAGTTTAATTTCACCCCCCCCAAAATGCATTTGGTCTAAAACCTCCTCAACTAGTCATACCAAGCATAAACCTGTTGATCACTTCAGTGTGTCTAGAAGGGTGAATAAAGAGAAGAATGGTTTTTTACCTCTTTTATCACTTTCAAATAATTTTAAGCATGTAAATTAGTCTAAGGAAGCTTAATATCTATTACATAACCTTCTCCCATGTTTCTTTCTCTCTCATGGGTCATGCAAGTGCCAAACTCTTCACTTTTCAATTGATTTCCTGATTTTCAATTAGATAACCTACAAGATTCAGATGGGATTGACATTCCTGATAGGTAATATGACTTATTGGATGTTTTAAAGTAAACTAGAAAAATTAGACACCTTGAAAATTGTGCCACTTACATTTATGACCCTTAAAAGCCTACTAAGTGACTCAATGTGACATATAAACTAATTGGACCATGACTAAGTCTAAAAAGGCATCAAATTACATCAAATGGAAATATAATACACCCTATGACATAATAATAGACCCCTAAAACATCTAAAAATTATTTTTTTACCTATATGGATCCCAATTTGACCTACAAGGTCAATTTTGGTCAATAATGTGATTTCACAATCAATAGCCTTTAATTAGGCCTAGGAGACCTAATTAGTCCTGAGGGGTATTGAGTTAGGTGTTCTCCAAAGAGAGTTAAAATATGAAAATCCATACATGAGATATGTTATTTAAAGGTGTATCTGAATGTAGGTTTGGTCTGGTTGAGAGCTTTGTAGTTTACTCAGAACAAGGAGGTTTGCCTCAAAAAAGGGCTAGTAGAAGGAAGGTGTCAAAGAGGAAAGAAGAGATAAGTGAAGAGTTGAAGCTTGGAGTTTGTGTGGACTGGTTGAATGCATGAAATGATATTTAATTGAGTGGGTAGATTCTCTTATGAGTATTGTGGAAAGGTAATATCAAAGTAGCATGTAGACCTATGAAAACACATAAGAAGATTGTAAATAACAGATCAAGGATAAAGAGAGAGAACATGAAAATAGAGTGTGAAAACAAAGAAAGAAAACATTAAATTAAACCTAAAAAGAAAATATAAATAGACTAAATTTACATAGATCATAATATTAACTTGAAATTTTACCTCTATATAAGTAAATTGTGTCACCCTAATAGAGACAGATGCAGTAGTGGATGGGCCAACAGCTGGATCTGAATATGTAAATAATGGCTACAACAAATCAAATGATATAAATATTGACTATGATGATGAAGGCATTGTCACCTCCTAAAACATAAAAAATGACATATATATTATTAAATTTATATTTAAATTAATTTTTATCTAAATTAAATTTATAAATATAACTTAAATTTAACATGACATTTATGTAAAATATACCTTCATCTATGTAGTGGTTGATGTTTGCACACCTATGCATGCCAAAAACTCATCACCCATAAGAATATTATCCAATCACTCTAAACCACTAGTTCCTACATCATCAAAATTTCAAGTCCACATAGATCCATAAGAAGTATAAGGGTGGGGTCAGATATGCACACTAGGTAGCATATCTATAGCATCACTTTGTGACAGCCTACTCATATACTAAACGAGTGTATCGGTGAGTGAACTAAGATCATGTAGAGTGTTGATTTTCATGACCTAATGAATTGAATAGGGGATATTGGGCTCAAGTGGCTTTTGGATATGGATTTATGCAAGATGATTAGGTGCATGATGTGTACATGGTTGATTTTATGCAAGGCATTTCCTTTGACCTTGAAACTCACTAAAATCAAAATAGTTATGAATCTCATTTAGGACAAACTCAAAATATAGTTTCCTCAAAAAATATAATGGGACCTCATGGTTGTTACATGGTGGATAGTCAAACACCATCCACCATCGATCTCAAAAATTATTTTTGATTAAGTTATGCACATAGTGATGGATTGGAAAACATTTAACAGTTATGGGAAATGGGGTATTGGTGGATACGTCAATGAATAGGGCACAAATGGAGGATTTTTATATTTCTTTATTCTTGACCTATAGCTAATTATTAGCTAATAAGGTCTCTAAGGAATTAGCTATATGGGTATAGTGGGGGTTGGTGGAAGTAAGATTCCTCATTTTCCTATTAATTCCTCAATTTCAAATTTATTTCCCATAATGTTGTCAATTAGAATCTCCTAACTACTAGGGGGTTTTGTGGAACTATAGGAGGTTTAGGTGGAGGGATAGGAGGAGTAACAAGAGGGTAAGGAGGAGGAATAAAAGGGTTCTATAGAGGGTTAGTAGGGTTAGTAAGATGAGCTATTCAAAATAAACAAATTACAACTAAAAATTAGTGCTAAATAATGAAAATAATGAAAAATTAGGGTTAAATAGGGAACATTTATATCACTTACCTCTTCTACATGGTGGCATCATCAGTCAATAACTTTGTGAGATGTATTTGGTAGCTTCTTTGCACTCTTTTGTCTATTTCACCCAAAAAGCAATCACAAAAGTTGGAAGAGAGCAAGGAAACTCAAATGCAAAATGATGATTTTAAATTCAAGTTTTAGTTTTTAATTTTTGGGACACAGGTAATGCGATCACATTATTGAAAATAATAATAACATGATCATGTTAATAACATGATCACATTATTATTTAATATAATTTGATCACATTATATAATAACATGATCACGTTATGGCTTGGTAATTACCAATCCATAATTTAAATAATGTGATTGTGTTACGTAAATGTCCCTATAATTATCCCCCAACTCCATGCACTTACCCATTCTCCTTTTTTATTGAGTCATCTAGACTTTATTTTCCCCTCTCCTTATGGGTGTTTGGTACCCAATTATACATTTTATGATTTAATTTACCTTGCACCATCTTTATCTTTTTTTCATCAAGTCATTCAGACCTAATTTAGTCCTCCCTTTATGGCCATCTAACCCATTTTATCTACTTTATCTTTTTTTAAGGTCCTTCAATCCTAATTTATCCCTCACTTATTAGATTCCTAAATTTCATT
>JARHVA010004248.1:1022500-1030000 GCA_037957365.1 Torreya grandis
TTTACTTATAGGTTTTTCATCTTTCATATTGAACCTAACTAACACCTTATTGATGTACTCTTCTTGAGACAATTTCAATTTTTTATTTTTCCTATCTCTTGTTATTCTCATACCAAGGATTTTCTTTATAGCACCCAAATCCTTCATTGCAAATGAATTTGCTAATTTTCTTTTTAGATCATTTATATCCTACATGTTAGACCCTAAAACAATCATGTCATTTACATACAATAAAAATATAATATATATGCCATTATTTAATCTCTTAAAGTAAACAAAGTGGTCAGAATGACATCCACTATAGCCTTGTTCTATCATAAACATGTCAAATTTCAAATACTAGTGTCTTGGATCTTGATTTAGACCATATAAACTCTTCTTCAATTTTCACACCATTTTATCCTTACCTTTTACTTTGTATCCCTATGGTTTCTCCATATATATTTCCTCCTCCAAATCACCATGAAGGAAATCATTCTTCACATCTAAATATTCAAGTTAAAAATCTTATACTGCTACCAAACTTAAAATAGTTCTTATGGAAGTCATTTTTACAATCAGAGAAAATATTTCATCAGAATAAATACCTTTCTTTTGTTTAAAACCCTTTACAACAAGTTTGGACATTTACCTCTTTTTGCCTCCATATTTTTCCTTCAACCTATTAAAACATTTATTCTATAATGCTCTTTTACCTGCAGGCAACTAAACCAAATCCCAAGTTTGTTTATGTACCAAGGAGTCCATATCCTCTTTCATTCCTTGTTCCCACTTATCTCTAGTTTCTATGTGCATTTATTCTTCATATATATTGGTCTCACCACCATCAGTCAATAATAAATAATAAAGTGAAGGAAAGTATCGTTCAAGGAGTCTACTTTGGTAGATCTTCTAACTACACTTTTAGGAGTTTCAGGTACTTGTTGTATTTATTGCACATTTTGATTTTTTAGCACTTTTGGAATTTCATTTCTAGTGATTTCATCAAGTATTACATATTCATTATTTGGCTTTTCTTTTTTCTTTCCTTGCAACTAATCTCTATACATGACCTTACCATTAAAGATCACATCTCTACTCCTAATGATTTTATGATTTTCAAAATCCTATAAATGATAAAAAAAAATTATCAACTCCATATCCAATAAAATTACATTTCTTGGATTTTGCTTTAAGCTTGGTTCTATTTTATTTATCAATATGTACAAATTCTTCACAACCAAAAGTCTTTAAAAATGAATATTCTACCTTTTTTCCTATCCATACTTTTTTAGGAATGCCACCATCCAAAGGAATTGAAGGCCCTTTTTTTATTAAGTAAATATAAGTATCCACAACATCTACCCAAAATTGTAAGGGAAAACCTACATGTAATCTCATGTTCCTTGCATGCTCCATGTTTATCATGTTCATCTTTTCTAACACATCATTTTGTTGTGGTGTTCTTAGAACCATCTTCTCGCTAAGAATCCCATGGGATGAATATTAATTATCAAATTTCTTGTAGTATTCACCTCCATTATCTAATCTGACACAATTCAAATTATTTCATATCTCATTTTCAACCAAAATTTTCTATTTCTTAAAAGTATCAAAAACATCAATTTTTTATATGCAATAAACCCAAGTTTTTTGAGTTGTATCATCAATAATAGTAACATATTAATAAGAGCCACCAAGGGATGATACCTAAGCTAGTACCCATACATCTATATGTACAAGATCTAAATTTTCATCCTTTTTTGTCTTCCGAACTTCGAGAAATTTGACTCTCTTCTATTTTCCATATACACAGTGCTCCTAACAATAAATGCTTTGAATGGATAAATTACAACCCCTTCTCACTCATGTGCCCATGTCTATGGTGCCATAATTTTGTAACTACTTTTGTAAAATATAAAGCAATAAAATATTCAACATTAACATTAAATCAATATAATTTACCTACCTTCTCTCCTTTTGCTATTACCCATGATCCTTTAGTGACCTTCCATGAATTTTATAAAAATGTAACTGTGCAGCCCTCACTTCCCAAATAATCTACTAAAATTATATTTCTTCTCAACTTAGGAGCATGCCTCACTTATTTTAACAACCATTTGTTTCAATTTTGAAATTTTATATGTATCTTACCCTTTCTTATAAATTTATAGGGTTCACCATCACCTAAGAAAACCTATCCAAAATCATCTTAAACATAGTCTTGAAAATATTTTGTATGGGGTGTAGCATGAAATGAAGCCCCTGAATCTAACACCCAAGAATCCATTAATGTTATCTAAAGTAAGGATTAAATCATCTTATAACACATCACCTAATACATTTTCTTCCTAATTTTTATCTTGTTGTCCATCTCCTTATTTTCCTTTTCAAACCAACAATCTTTCTTCAAGTGTCCTTTCTTCCCATAAATCTAATACACCAACATTCCTCTAGATTTAGATCTACCCTTTTTAGACTTACCATGATTCCCTATGCCATTTCCTCTATCCTTTTATCTTCCCCTATTATACATATTAAAATCATTACCTAATGTCTCACCTATGTGTTTTGTCACATTTCTTCACTAAGAATAACACCAATAACATCATCAAACTTTAAAGTGTTTGAAGCAGAGACATAATTACTCACATTCTTGACCAATCCATCTAGCTTTCTGATAATTAGTAAAAAATAAAAAGATCCCTAAGCTCATCATCAAAATCTACTTCTATAGAGCTTAACTAATTTGCGACCATGTTAAATTCATTTAAATGATCAACAATAGACCCACCTTCAAAAATTTCCATATTAAATAAATATTTCATAAGAAATACCTTGTTGGAGGCTAAGGGTTTTTCATGCACTCTATCCAATGCCTTTACCACATCCATTATCATCTTTTCTTGTGAAATATTGAAGGCCATCGATGCTTCCATGCACAACCTAGTGCCTTTCTATCAAGAACCTCCCAATCTTCATCCTTCATAGTTACCAACTTCCTTGCTATTCCACCCAATGATAGGAAAAGATTCTTATGATAAAGATAATCCTCCATTTTCATCTTCTCTAGTTGGTAGTTTTATCCACTAAACTTTTTTAATTTAACCTTGCCTTATTATGCCATTTATTCCACTCAAAATAGGAACCCTCTTTTCCTATGAGTTTATCTTCCCAATAAACCTTTGGCTCTTATACCAATTGTTAGGAATATAGAAAAAAGAAAAATATTAATGAAATAAACATAGAATTAAAATGTATAAAACAAAACACAAAATAGACATAGATTTAATGTGGTTCACCTAGTATGGGCTACATCCACATAGAAACAACTAGTTCTTCTCTTTATTTAGTCAAACAAAATAAAGGGATAAAACTTAAAATACATCTATTCTAATCTCCTCTTCACTCACATATAGTATGTCATCATGATTACAATGCCCTTATATCAAAAGGGGGTTACTTATTGGGGTAAAAATTCATAAACATAATTTATACCATTAGATATACAACCTAATAGTTAACGGCCCGTATTTACTACAAAATTATAACATTTTGCAATGTATTTTTGACAAAATTTTGCTTTGGGGTTGCTACCCCTAAACCCCTAATAGGGGGAATTCCAAGTAGGTCACCACCCCCCATGGACCCTTATGGAGACCATAATGGGGGGCATCCCCCCCCCACACCCTCCTTGTTGGGAACCAAGCATTATAATAAGATCAGGCTCCACCATCCAACAAAGCATTAGTAATTCACTCAATGCAATCGATGTCATAGTAGTAGCATCTCAAAAATTTGATCAAACAACATCTATACACCTGACATGTTTCATTTTATCATTTTAATAACACTTTATCTTGTTGAAACTTATCAATATATCAATCTCCCTAAGTGCATGACTTAAAGGGTTGAAAAGGAATGGGGTGGGATTAGCTTATTATACTTTTCAAGTGAGTTTTTCATATTTTTATGTCATACCTTCATTACTATCAATTTGACCTCCTCTAAGTTTATTTTTGTCTCACCTCTCCATGTGATTTCCATTAGGTCATGTTAGCCACCCTATATACCTATCATATTCACTAGTTTGATAAAAATTATTTCATACTTATCTCTTCATATATTGTATCAGCCTAGTCAATATAGTTAAGAGTTTGTATTTTGTCAATTATATTATATCAGCCTAGATGATAAAATATTATGTCAGATAATATCTTTCCAACTGTATCACACTGGCTGATACCTTTGAATTAAATTTTAGGGTCAGTTATAGGTAATGGTGACACATATATAGGGGTCATATTTCATTCCTAAACAATATAACACACTCATCTACTCTACTTTTAATCACATTTATGCTCTTAATTATTAAAATGAAGAGTTGAGTTTTAGATTCTAATCTTGGAGGTGTAGTCTTTTTTATGATTTTTTATGCCCAATAGGAGGAGTCATGCCAAAGAGGTGGCATAGTCTTTAAAGTCTTCAAATAAGGATATCTAGGCCTTATTCTTTCCATTTGAGATCTTCAACCTAAAACATCTCTTGAAAATTGACACTTAATCCAAAGGGTAAATTGAGGCATCAAATATTCCACCCAAAGGTAATTGTCTCTATCCCTAATATCTTTAATTTATATATTTAGTATATTAAATATTTATTGCCTCATTGTTAGTATAGATTTGTTTTTATCCTTGCTTATACTCCCCTTATGTTAAATAAGCTATTATAGCTATAGGTTTGTTTAGGCTTTCCATTTATCACCTTATATTGTGCAAACTTCCCATTAGTTAACCATTGCACCATTTATCTTCTTATTAGTTTAGTACTTATATCTATCTTGGATCTAGGTTACCTCTGTTCACCAGTTCCTTGTATTTTGTATCTTTATTACATCCTCAATACACCATTTTTTTATCATTGTTATTATCATTCATCTATATTGAACCTTAGTTAGATTTATACCCCATGCCATAGGCTTAGGATTTAAAACCCTTTCCTCATGGCATTTGAGTGTAGATTACCCTCTACTAGGTCTATAGTTATGCTAGGTTCTTATCTTCCCTTTCAAGTATGTCAATACTCTACTATTATGACCTTGTTTGTATCCTAGTCTATTGAAAGAAATAAAATTGATAAAAGTCATCCTAGCCTATGCATACATTATGGGAAACCCAACATGAATATTATCCCACTTTTGATTGGATAATTTTCACATTTTTCCTTTTTAATTATTAATCATCATTTTCAATATCATCATAAATTTTAGTAAATCCTTTATCTTAATTATATCGACCAACCCAATATTTTTTTTTCATTTTTCCCAGTTGTATTAGCCATCCCGATATGATTTTATATCTTTGACAATTATTTCAACTAGCCTGATATAGTTTTGTATCTTTGACAACTATATCAACTAGCCCAATGCAATTTTTTATCTCTTAAATTAGTTTCCTACTACATCATCTAGCTTGATACAATCTATTTGTGCATTCAAATACTTATAACTACATCGACCATCCCAATGTTACCTTAATAATTTCTACATTATCCTTTATTTTCATCTTACTATTTAATATTTTCATCACAATGTCTCCTCTTAATATATTTCTAGTGAGCTTAAACCCATTCATATTATACATGGTTTGCTCTTTAATTTTGACATTGTCCAACATTGATGGAAATTTATCATTGTGTAACTTCTCTCACCTACATCTATCAAATGTAACATGGTTAAAATCAGCCAAAATATAAATCTAATGGATCATAATCAACATCTTAATCATCTTGATTATAACACCATTTATACCTCAAACAAGAATGGGAGACTTAGTCCTATCAATTCATCTAGTACAGTGGTTAGGGAAAACAAAAAAATTCCTCTTAACACTAACATTGGCAATCCTCCCCCTAGTCTTACTCCTACCAATAATCCTAAAAATTATAACACCATTCCTCCTCTTGATACTTCACAATTACTTGCAAAAACAGTTTAATAGATGGTCCTTATCCAAGTTTATACTAATAGTAAAATCCTTTAAATGCAAAATTATATCTTATAATTTACTAATTAAACACCTCACTTCATCATGAAATAACCATATTAACATAAACATTACTCCTCTTAGATATGCCAAAAAATATCTCATTATTTGTCCTCCATTTCAAAATAATATGCTTCAAAATCTTTTAAAAAAAATCTATCTTCCTTCATTGTGTCTATAGATATTGGAATTATTTCTCAAACCATCACATATAATAGGATTATTGATCCTAACTTACACCATAATGATTTTGGAAACCTCTATAAGGAATAGGTTCAAATAATCAATTATAATACTACCAAACTTATAACTAAAACATGTGTTAGAGATGCATTAGAATGGAATAACCAACTTTTTAGACATTTCATTACACAACTAGAGGATTTAGTCAATGCTTTAGTTAAGGAATTTAAACATAATGAGCTCCTTGAGAATATCCTAAGCATATTCATTAGCACTAATAAACTTTCTAACAAATCTACCCATTATTTCGTCAAACAATGGAAATATTTAGCACATAAAGTAGATCATAACACGAGTGAATAAAATATCTTCAAGCTCTTTATTACCACTCTAAATGCCCCTCGTTAATACAAAGTTAGGATCTTCTCTCAAATTTTATAATATAATTTCGATCAAGAAAAAAAATCTTCATGACTCAATTTGAACCATCTCAAAACACCAAAAATGAATCTTTTCAAACCTTAATAAATGTAATCAATGCCTATTCTTTTCAAAATAATCCTTCATAACCTAAAACGAGAGCCTCCAATTAAAATAATCAAATTCCCACCTAACATTCATTTATTTTTTAAGATCTTAGGAATTTATTATCACCATATTAACCTTACATCCATGTTTCTTCCCCACCACCAAGGCACAATTCAATAAAATTTGCTCATTCCATGCTAACATTGGACACTCTCATAAAACATGTCAGGCCCTCCCAAAACCTTTTACGAATCTCAAGTTAGGAGAAAGATTCAATCATGACATTATTATCAAATAAAATCATAAATAATATTTAAAATCTTATAATAACTAATCTAAATATCAAAAACATCCTCAAACATCAAATCTTAGTACACAACACTCCAACGAACATGTTTTTGTTATTTAAGATGGCTATGATCATTATCACACTAATTATCAATATGTGAATGTATCCAAGGTTAAATAATGACATAATCCCACTCACAAATACCCCATTACCAAACCTATAAATCCTTCCTCTGATAAATTGATTCTTAATGATACTACCACTAATACCTCTCCTAATTTGTCATCTAGTGTTAAACCTGCTCAACCACCAAAGACTCAACATAATACATCATATTCTCCTCCTACCTTACTTCATAAATTAAACCTAAATATTATTATGGTTCTAATCCAAAATCATAATGTAACCTCCTAAATTATTATAACTCCATGCCTTGTAAAATTTATTTAAAGGAACTCATGAAGATAACACCATATC
>JARHVA010004248.1:1035000-1050000 GCA_037957365.1 Torreya grandis
GAAAGTGGAAGTTACTCTTGATGGCGTTTGACCTTACGATTATTACTCAAAAATTAGTTAAAGGCCAAGTGATCACTAATTAAATTATTACCTCACCTAAACTAATTCGATGACACCTTTACGACACTCTTTTAGATTAATATGTCCTCTTGATAGAAGGCATAAATAAAGCTATTACCCATGACTAACCTCAAATCGCAAGCCCTTAAAGAACCCAAAATTTAAGCCTTTTAGTCTAAAACATCTATGAAATCTAAGTTAGAACAACTACCTGAGTTCACCATAAATATGCATGAGGATACTTATACACTCCATTTTTATGGATCCAAGTACATTCAAGGAGCCATGGTTGGATGTGTCTTCATCAATCCTTATGGATAAATAATTCATTTATCTTTTAGATTGACTTTTGATGTTACTAAAAATATGGTTAAATATGAAGCTCTCATCCTTGGGATGCAAGTAGCCATGACTTTATAAAATTCTTGCTTACATGTTTTAAGTGATTCACAACTTATATGTCAAAAAATCAATGGTTTTTATCAATTAAAAATTGAATATCTCATGGCATATCATGATATTTATACTACTCTTTCTAAATATTTTGTGTCTTTCACCATTGAGGTAATTCTAAGAGAATAAAATGTTATTGTAGACTCTCTTGCCTTATCAGTTTCCCTTTATCACCCTCATCAAGCACTAGATGATATGTAATTTCTCATCCACATGAGGATGTATCCTTATATCTTAGCACCTAAGGATTATTCTCTTATTTTCCACATTGAATATATCATCACTCAAAAATTATTGTGGTATAAATATATTATCCAATTTATCAAACATCATACTTATCCTCTTGATTTTAATTCCCATGAAAAAAATCTACTTTATAAGCAATCCTTTAAATTCATCCTTAGACATTATCCTTTACTATCATAATGCCAAAAGCACCCTACTTTGTTTTACTACTAAATAATAAGTTCCTTCTCTTATTGAGAAAGTGTATGGGGGAATTTAGTGTGGCTATTATAGTAGACATGCAACATACCAAAAATTCCTATGTATGGGTTACTATTGGATTAATTTTGAGAAGGATGTCATCAATTTTGTGAAAAGGTGTAATCCTTTCTAGCTGCATGGATATTTTATTCATTATCCTCTATCCAAGCTTTAGATTCTTAAATCTCCCTGTCCATTATCTATATGGGGATTAGATCTCATCATCAAGTTACCTTGATCTTAATATGGCCATGTCATTGTTATTACTACCACTGAGTACTTTACCAAGTGGGTATAAGTTATGCCCCTTGCTAATGTTACTAGTGTCACTATTTTCAAATTCATCCTTAACAAAATCATTTCATATTGGGATTCCTCAAACCATCATATTTTATAATCATGTGAATTTAAAAAATAAGGATTTTAAGAAATATATCAAATTTACACACAAATTTTCTATACTTTAACACCCTCAATGCAATCGTCAAACTAAATCCAATAATAACATACTAAACAATATTTTATAAAAAAACTATTAGTTATTCTCATTTGGATTGAAATTTTAATCTCTATACCATACTTTGGGCATATTTAATAGTGTTCATATTTCCATTGGGGTAACTCCATTCTCTCTAATCAAAGAATATGAGATTGTGTTGCCACTAGAAGTGCAATTACCTTCTTTATGCATTTATCTTCAAGGCATCATGCCTAATGAAGAGATTTGTGAAACTTGAATTCAATATTTATACTTACTTGATGATCAATGCTTGAATGATCTTTAACACAATCATTAGTACAAAATTTGTATTTCTAGACAACATAATAATAAATTTGAAGTTTTTATTTTTGATGTTGGTGATTTAGTATTAAAAATAGTCTACTCCCAAAGCAAATGGGGAAAATACATCTAAAAGTAGTGAGGTTCTTACCTTATCAAGGACATCCTTGGACCTAACACTTATATATTATATAAAAATGAGAGACATATCTTCAAGGAACTTACTAATGCTCAATTCTTAAAGAATTATTTTGTTTAAACTATGTTCTTCCTAATTTCCTTCTATGCTTTTCCATTTCCTATATATATTACATGCATGTTTATATTTAGTTTTTACTTTTTTGGCTAACATTTCTTGCATGTTATACTTTGAATCTCTTTTATTCCATCTTCATCTTACTTTTTGTGCACATCTATAGGTTTATTTCACATTAGCCCTAATACCTATGTTTGATGATTAGTTATTTTTTCATCTTCAGACCTCTTAGTTTTTTATTTTCTGAGTTTCATGGTAATAATTGAGAATAAAATATGCCTTCTTCAAAAAAATTCATCCTCAAATTTATTTCTAAACTCATTTCCTTTATTTCATCAACCATTGTTTCCTTTGTGATTATTTGGTATATTTTATAACTATTTACACCCTTTGTGTTTTTTTATCTTGTATATGCTTCATAACTTTATCAGTTATATGATTCATAGCTTTATCTTTTTTGTGCCTCTTAGATTTTTTGTTTGTGAGTTACATGATACGACTCAGGGAATCAACTGAGTCCTCCTTAAAAAACATCCTTCATTATTCATTTTTATACATAGATTTATTTTAATCCCAACGTTATGTAGGTGTATTATTATAAAGATAAGGAAATGGTTAAGAGTATAATTTTCTCACTTAGATTAAATCATATTCTTTTGTGGTGAAACTATAGTATTCTATCTAAATATCATCATCCATGGTTTACCCCCTTCTTATGATGATATCTCAACCTACATGTCATTATACTATCTCCCATCATACAATTTTTTGTGATTGAGGCAATCCAATAATTCTATGCTCATTTCCATGGCATCTATATTATTCATATCTTGTTGGGATCACTTAAGTCAATTTCAATATTTCACTATATTCTATAGTGAAATTCTAGGAGTCTTTAAACACCATGGTATATAGTTTCTCCTCTTTAGTGGTTAGGTGTAATATATATTGTGATAGTCATATTTGGCACCCATTTTTGTTTGTTTTTTATCCATATGAATTAGGAAAATAGAAACATCCAAAACATTTAAAATCCATATCATAAGAAAAGTCGATGTTAAAGGATAATTATATCTTAAAAGTCAAATCACATTAAAAGATGTGATATTTTTGGTGCGTATCCTATTCTATTCAAATATCAAACTCCAAAAATGGCCTTATGATATATCCAAGGTCCATTAGGGTATGGTAAGCTAGTATACTATGGTATGAGGTCTCATTACATCATTACTTACTTATATTACATTCTAGGTCCACCCACATTCTCACATAGGTACCCAATATTCACAGTGGATTGAAAGCTTCGTAAGGGTCCCAATGATTGAGGAACACATTGAAAAAATGTAGGGTCCTTTTATTTTTCAAACATGTTATCCTTCATGGGATGATATTTATAATTCACTAGTTAGCCTAAGCTTATGTTTTATTGGTAGGGTTTTGTAGGGCCATTGATATTAAAAACTCTTACTCTTGCCAACTTGATCTGAGTATATTATTTTTTTAAATACCATTTTTTCACCTTGGTGACACCCTCTTTTCCATCCCTCCATATTTCCCCCTTGAATAGTAGGTTTGTTTATAAATCCCCTCCATCTTATTTATTTCTTATTATTCATTCACTTTTGTACATGTTAGCATTATGATAGTTTTAGATTTTTCATTTTTAGATTACAAATTACATATTTTATTTTGTGTGAGATGATCTCTTGGTATTTACCTATCTTTCTAATATTTTTCTTAGTTATATTTATGACCTTGAGTTTTTTATTTGACTTGACAAGCCATTTAGTCCCCTTTTTCCTTTTCATGATTTAATGTTTCACCTTTTTTGCAAACCATTTGGTTTGTCTTTAATTTTTCACATATTTATATGCATTTTATTTATGTTAAACTAATATTTTTATTGGTATTCGATAGTTATTTTTGTCTTTTATTTGATTTGAGTTTTCACTTATCATAATTTAGATGTATTTCTTAGGATTTTCTTTAATATCATGTAGTATCCCTAACTTGATGGATTATTTATTTTCATTTGTTTATTATATATTTATTTTGATGTTTTAGTTATAACCTAGCCTTTTTGATCTCATCTTGGCAAATTTTCCAAGTTTTTCAATAATTTTTGAGATCTATTCATTTTACATCTAATTATTGAGAATCCTATGTACTTGTGCATATATTTATTTTTTAAATTACCTTATATCCTTGGGGTTTCTACAATATATTTATTATGCCCTTCACAATAAATAATATGGTGCTTACATTCAATTATATAATGGAAATTTAATTTAGGTACATTAATGGTAATTTTAGTTATTCATTTACTTTCAGTTTCTTTTAGCATTTTTTTTAGTTATGTTACTATGTATTTATCCCAAATCACCATCTTGTGTTACATTATTGTGACAAATGATGAAATTCATGTGGATCATATTTATACACCTAATATTTTTTAATTTATAATTTTAATGACACTTTCTCTTGGAAAGGATTTTTGGCACATCATTCTACCTTAGTACATCCATTAAATGGTGCATAGAAATGTGGTGGGACTAGCTTGTGGTACTTTGTGAGAAATGTTTTCATACCATTTTATAAAACCCTCATTAATATAAATTTGACCTCCCATGAGTCTCTTTTTATCTTATCCCACTATCTAGTTTCCATTCAATCTTAATAGCCACCCTATATTCCTATTATATCAACCAGGCCAATACAGCCTATTCATACTTATCTCTCCCTATACTATAATTACCTAGATGATAAATTATGAATCTATATTATGTCAATTTTATTATATCATCATATATAATATTATATTATATTAATTGAAATCTTTTATATGTTATAGGTCTATCTAATACTATCATATTAAAGTTAGGGTTAGTTATGGGTATTGGATCCATATATATATATATATATATATATATATATATATATATAATATGGGTCATATTTGATTCCTAAACCATATAAAACTCATTTTTTATAAATGTTTTTTCATTTATTCTCTTAAGTTGTAAAATAAAGAGTTAGAGTTTTAAAGTCTTATCTTGGAGGTTTATTATTTCTTATTGGCTAGTCTAAAAAAAATTATCTTTAAAATTTGTACCAGTCAGAATAATATAATTTTATATATCTTAGATTAGTTTTCTACTACATCAGGTGGCCCAATATAGTATTTTTTTACATCTAGATACTTATAAATGCATTGGTTAGCTTGATATTACCTACTAATTTCTACATTATCCCTTATTTTTCATCTTACCATTTCAAATTTTCATCATGATTTTTCCTCTTAGGATATTTATAGTGAGCCTTAACTCATTCAAATTCTACATGGGTTACTCTTTAATTTTGACTTTGTCCACCCTTTGGTAACTCCTCATGGTGCAACTTCTCTCAATCTCAACCTAGATCTATAAAATGTAATGGTTCAAATCATAAAAAAAATTAAATATAGGAGATCCTAATTATCTTATTAATCATCTTGATTATATTCCATTTATACCCCAAACAAGAATGTGAGTATTAGTCTTATCAATCCATCTAATCTGGTGGTTAGAGCAACCAACAATGGTCCTCCTCTTAACACTAATGTTTATAATCCTCCACCTAGTAGTAATACTACTAATAATCCTAAAAATTATAATCCCACTCCTCATCTCAATACTTCACAATTCCTTACATAAATGGTTCAATAAATGACCCTTGTGAAAGCTTCTAATAGTAGTCAAATCATTCAAATGCAAAAATCATGTCTTATAAATCCTCATGTCATCATGAACCAACCAAATAAAAATCACATTCCTCTTATAAATTGAAATGGAAATATCATTCTTCAACCTCACTTTCAAAATAATATGCTTAAATTTTTCAAAACAAACCTCTAGCTCCCTTTATTGTGTTTATGGATATTATAATTATTTATACAAACATCATATATGACAAGACTATTGATCTTTCCTTACACCTTAGATATTTTATAAACCTATATAAGGAATGGGTTAAAACTAACACTTATGCTACTACAAAAATTCTAACTAAAACCTTTGTTAGAGTTATGTGAGAATTGTATAACCAACTTCCTAGACATTCCATTACACAACTAGAGGAGTTAGTCAATGTTTAAAGAATTTCAACATAATGAGCTCCTTGAGAATATCCTTAGAAACTTCATTAATTCTATGAAAATTAATTATTAATATACCCATAATTTCAATAAACAATGTAAATATTTAGCCATAAAGTGGAACATAACATGAGTGAGGAAAATCTCTGCAAGCTCTTTGTTACCACTATAAACACCCCGCTTCAATAAAAAGCTAGGATATTCTCTCCTTAGACTTTAGAAGAGGCCTTTGATCAATAAAAAAGATAATATTTCCTCATAAATTAATTTAAACCATCTTAAAACATCAAAAAGAATCTTCTCAAACCTCAACTAACACAATCAATGCCAATTCTTGTCAAAATAAACCTCTACAACCCAAAATGGGAGCCTCCAATAAAAATAATCAAATTTACACCCACCCTCCCTTGAGTTTGAAAGATATTAATAATTTACTAACACCATATAGGCCTTAAATTCATGCTTCTTCCCAACCACCATGGCACAATCCTAACAAATATTGTTGGTTCTATGCCATAATTAGACACTCACATGAAACACATTGGGCCCTCCCAAAAAAACATTATGAATATCATCTTGGGGGGAAACTCCATTCATGGCATTATTATAAAATAAATTCATAAATAATATATAAAATCTTATACAAATTAATATAAATCTCATAATCAAAAACATCCTCAAACATCAAATCCCACTACACAACACTCCAATGATCATATTTGTGGTATTGGTGTTGACTAAAATATTACACTAATTCTTAGTATGTGAACATGGCCAAGGTTAACTAATGATGTAAGACTACTCATAAATATCCCATTACCAAACCTAAGAATCCTTCATCTAATGAACTACTTCTTAAGGATACTACCACTACTACTTCCCCCAATTTTTTGTCTAGTGATGACCATGTTTCACCAACAAAGCCTCAATCTAATGTGCCAAATTCCCCTCCTTCCTTATCTCTTAAATTAAACCTTATATATAATCCTCAGTATTATTATGTTTCTAATCCAAAATCATAATGGAAATTCCTATATGAGCTTAACTCCATGCCTTGAAATATTCCTTTAATGGAACTCATGAGGACATCACCATATGATCATAAATTTCTCATGCAATAATTTAAAGACATATAAGAATCCCCATCTAGTGAACTCAAACCACCTTCTCAAAATATATAAGGTCTCTAGCCTATATATTTTCATGCCATTGAAACCATCTCTCATCCTTCCCCTTCTAAGAAAATTTCCATTGACTGTCCCAAGGATAACATGATTAATAATGAATGTCTTTTACGAGTTGATGATCCACCTCTCTTCATTAGAATTATCATTAGTGACATTCTTACAAGGAATGTTTTAGTGGATGAATATTTGATAATTAATTATACTTACCTTTTCTTAATCCAAAAAATTTGATATTCCAAAGGTGACCTCAAACAAGCTAGACTCACATGTTATGGATTTGACAAAACCAACCAAAATCCTCTTGGTTGCATTTGGTTCCCTCTTACCTTTAGACTTGAAATGGTGTGTACTAAGCTTATGGTCTTAGATATTCCATTATCTTATACCCTCACTCTAGATCATAATTAGACTCATAAAAATATATCTATCACTTATTCTAGTATCCAATACATTAAGTTTAATCATAATGGTAAGCAATATAAGTATATATCATTTCCCAATCCCAAATTACCTAATACTAAGTCTCAATATCACATCTTGACTATGTTGTGCCCTAACACACACACCCCATTTTCAAAATTCAAATATGGACCCATTGCTAATCATATATTATTATTTAAGGTCTTTTGAACCAAAAGACAATGACATAGAGTTTAAAAAGTGAAAACTTAAGGAATTCATCTGACACTAAAATGAATATGTTTTCTTCTCTTGATCTCAGTTGTTTTCTTAATTTAATTGATGATATTTACTTAACTATTTGTAGAGTGTCTCAAAGTCATGTAGGAATCATAATTGTGTATAAGCTAAGATAAAGTATTTAATTTTTGACTTCGATTTTAACTTATGTTTATGTACACTTTGTTTAAGACTTAATGGCTAACTAGGCTAATGTGTTTTTCTTTTAGTTGGGTGATTATCTATATTATGTCTTAAGTAGGTTATTTTATGATTCGGTGTTTCCTAAGACCTATTTAAGCTCATTAACTCTTGCCACATGGCATCAATTCACTAACTTAGATCCTAATTAAATAATGCAAGTTGCCCAATGGTGACATCAATGTAGTCTTTTATATAGAGTCACCTAGGCAAGTAGATCATTGAATCTTTACAAATGTCATCATCCTAGTATCTTAGAGGTGATTTTAGTAGTTATATTTCTATGAAGAGTCCTAAAAAAGTGGATAAATGAGAGTTATCCATGTGTCATCATCCTACTAGTTTGGAGGTGATGTTAACATGTACCTTTCTATAGAAAGTCTTGGGTAAATGGAGTAGTGAGAGTCATCCACATGTTATCATACCACTAAGCCCAAAGGTGATGTCAACATGGACCTTTATATAAAAAATATCAAGAAAGTGGAGTGGTGAGAGATAGCTACGTGTCATCATCTCAATATGTTCAAAGGTGATGTTATCTTGGACCTTTGTATGGATAATCCTAGGAAAGTGGAGCAGTGAGATCCATCCGCATGTCATCATCCCACTATCCCATAGCCAAAGAGATAAATCATGATAAACTATAACTCAGCTATGAAAATAATATTGAAACATAGACACATATCCTCTAAAACCATGTAAGTAAATAATGAAAACATCAAAACCAAGACTGAGAGAGCATAAAATAAGCATTTATCATATTAAGATGAATAAGCCCCTGAAAGAATGTAGAAGAATCCACATGGTAGTAGAAACCATGAAAGTTTATACTATGAAATTAAAATGTAAAAAATAAATAAGGAAAGAGCAAATTTCATTCTTGCACTTAATTTTCATGAACTGAAGAATTAATGCATTCAATTCCCCAAACTAACATAACTAAAGTAACATATTTCAAATTTTCATCTCTAGTCAATTACATCACCTCCAAGCTATCAAGAGTATTATGAGTTATGAGATCAAGTGCAAAATATGAATCCATAACTCCATTGCAACTAGGAATTTATGTATTTTTCACGTAGTAAAGCATTTTAAAATGGTATTAATGGTTTCCTAATCTCACATCCCAATTCCCTCTACATGCTTAATTACAAGGCCAACTAAATACACAGCTACAACATTTGATTTTGTGGCATTAAACCATGAGTTCAAACACTATTCTTCTATTTATGATATGGTCAATGTAGTCAAACCATATAAGGATGAGGATAAACTCCATTTTCACATGAAATTACAAGGATTACCTCCTAGCCATCAAAGCAGTTAGTCTTCATAATGTATCAGCCAAGCTTGAGGTAATGCCCTACATTGACCTATTATTTGATTTATTCTTGAATGACAAGGTTACTAGAAAAATATTACACTTTAGGCTTAGAAAAACACAAATTACATACATTAGTGGGAATGCCTTTGATAGGTATTGTAGGCTCCCATTCCTATACATATCATATAAGTAGGACATGGTGAGTTCATGGCTTCTTAACAACAACATAAACAACAAGTTGAAATAGTGGGTTGGCAACCCAAGCAACTTCATAGTTTAGGGCCCTACTCCCACTATCCCCATTTATCTTTAGACAAAGGTTAATAATTTACATGGACATCATAAATAAGATATATGGTTTTTCAACCATCACTTATTTCAATGAGTTATGGGTCCCTCTGTTAGATATTATTTTATCTTCTAACAAAATAATTGCATTAGGGAATATCGTGGGCTCTAATTTGATTTTTAAATTCATAAATCCTAGAAGTTCCCTATATGGTAATTTTTACATGATGTCCTATGTGGTAGATGTGGTGATTGAAATTTTTCATTCATATTATGAGGAGCCCTAAAAACCATCTCCTCATTACCCTAAAAATACTATAATAATGAGTTTAATTTTATTCATGTACATAGATTTAGGAAGAACATGAAAAGGCTAACATAGACCTTCTATTCCATTGTGTATCAACAAATTTATGGAAATAATATTCACAAGCTCTATGACCCTATCAAGAAAACTAATAAAAATATGGGTGATTATTAGTTATACCCCAAGTTCATATTAATCATAATTGAAGGCACAAAGGTACATATTTTATACTTACCAAGAATTGTCCCTAATAAAATAGTTGAATAAGAGATTACTTCCTAACTAGTGGACAATGTTGATGTTGACTTGAGGAAGGCCAAGTAGGTAGTTGTCCATCTAACTCTTATTAGTATTAGAATGATGTATTACATAATGTGGGAAGACCTCTAATTGGTTGGAAATATTAATGGGTTTAAATTGGCACCTTTTAGATACTAGGACCCAAGAAATAATGGAAGAGAACACATCATAAAGTATGAAATAAAAGTAAGGATCAAGTATGGGCACCAACCTTATGACCATGATAGCATATTTATGAATTATAAATAGTATTATGAAGTGGATATAATAATATGTAGGCCCAAGATGCTTGTAATTGTGGCACAAAGGATCTAGTATGATCCAACCATCCCCAAGGAGGATTTCAAGAGGATTGAAAATTATGAATTAGTTTCTAAACCTATTCATGGACCCCCTCCTTAGGTAGAATAAGAAATATAGGAACAATTTGGCCCATCTGGGGAAGCATACATTAGATAAGGAGCTTCATCGACTCCAAAATCCTTTATACACATAATTGTTATTGCTTATCCATAGCACATTATGGAAGAACCTTAGTGCATAAATAAAGAGCAAAGACTTTCAAGTCCTATCACATTATCTAGACTTTTCTCCATGCTTCAATTACCTCCATTAGACATTACACATCAACTAACTATTCCTTATTTTCTATCTCAAGTTCATGTTTCTTCTCCTCCTTTGTCTCTACCATTAGTGATGCCCTAGTCCACTAGATTTCCATCTCCACCATCTATCATTCCTCTAGTGTTCACCACTCCTCCATCCCCCATCATTGTCTGCTACCATTATAATCCCTCCATCTCTCATTATACCTTCAACTAGGCTAGCCTTGATTGTTAAAAAACTAATAATGACATATATAATGAAGCTTAATACCCCTCCCATTTCACCTCAAAAAGTGGAAGTAGAGAATAAGGAATTAGTTTCTCCAAAGGAAAAGAAAGTGAGAAGAAAGGGTGAACTGGGGTCAGACATAGTGAAAATTTATGATAGTGAGGAGGAATATAAAATATGGGGTGATGAAGAAGAGTGGTTCTCAAATACTTAAATAGAAGAGATAGATTCATTTGATGAGACTACTCAAATGTAAGAATATGAAGAAAAGATGATTGGGGGAAGTACCCAGACATAAGGGATAGAATTACTATAATAATATAAGTTAACCAAGGAGATGGTAACTTAAGGGATACTAAATTTCTATCAGATACATAAGTAGATGCAAAAAGAGAGGTAGAATTAAAACTACACATCACAACATAGGGACCATCCCCAAATACACCTCTAAACTCTCCACCTCATATCACTATAATGGAAACTATAGAAACCAATGCCCCAACAATATCTCCCTTAGTTGTAAGTTCTCCAATTCCACATTATTTGGAAAATCCCTCAATTATTTGAGTTATGTAGGATATTTTTACATTTTTTTTCATTTTTTAATCCAAATAAACTAGCCATAGGTAGTTGTAATGCCAATATTGACTATTATAGCCCAACTTGTTATGTTGGGCCCTACCACCACTATTACAACCATTATGGATGCATACAATTATGTTACTAAATATTTACATAATGCACTAAGCACCTTAATAATCTACCCATTCTTTAGTGGAACCAATCTTTAGTATCCCAATCTAAGAAAAAGGGTACATTTTAAAAACCTAGTGTCCACATCAATTTTTACCACACTAACTACCCCACCTAGGTTGAATACATAGTTAGAGATGCCTATTTTCAAATCACCCTATGTGAAATCACCTACCATCTCAGTCCATAAAGTAGAAAAGAAGGCCACATATATAATTGAGACACTAGTCCAAAGTTATGTTATTGGATGGAGGAAGGTTATTCCTCCTTTTCCTATAATAGGGACATCCTCCCCAAAGGCCATGTTACCTCCACAACCATGCCCCTCAACTACTCTTATAGCATAAATAGAGTAAACAGAGTAACAAATTATACTGGTCATTCCTTCATGGATTCAATATTTGTAACAAGAAGTAGGGAGACAAGATTTAGTAATATTTAAGTAGTCCATAGTAAAGTTACATATTGACATATAGATAGACACCTTGAGAAAGGTGAAGAGGAAAACTATGGTTATTGAGATTCAATGGGTTGAGATGGAATAAAGAGAAGACATATTTTATTTAACAAAACAAAGAAAAATAAATCCCTCAGACTTGGATAAATATGAGGACCCCTATACTTTTGTGGATGTTGTTGGGGGAGTCATAAAAGAGATGTTCAAATTTTTTGATCAGCCTATATAGATGCAACCAGAGGTGATTACTATCCAAGCTCCCAAATATATAGTGGATAATTTATATGGGATATCTAGGAAGCTATTTGACACCATTGGTTCAATAAGGTATATAAAGGCCACATCCCAATGTAAATAGACAAACATTATTTGTCTGTTTAACAAAATAAAATATATTAATGGAAAACTACATTTAATAAGCTAGGCAATAAAAAATAAGGCTTATGCCAACTTGAATTTAATAACAACATCTGAAGCTACTCGGGCATAAAATTAAATTTTATCAAAAGAGATAGCCTTCTTGCATGGTATCAAGAGATGCGAGCTCTGGTCCACCAATTTACAAACTATGAGAGGGAAGTTATCTCTATCCTAACTTACTTAAGATTATCTCAAATAAGTACACCAAAGGGTTAATTGGTGCCTAGATCCATTTTTGAGAATCTTTTGTGAGCAACATTGGATAATTTTAGAGTGGATATTGAAGGCATTATTTAAAGAACTAGTGATGAAATAATAGAACTATTTAATTTTGTAAGGGAAAAAATTATAGGGACTAAAGCACTAAACACTGAGGTTAGAGATTCATTATTTGTACATAATAAAGTTATTGATAAGATTCCTCAATTATTCAAAATTAATCTAATTGATTTTGAGACCATAGATATCAACTTCCAAGCAAGTCATGAACTTTACATACAAATGTAAACAGTCAAGCAAGCCACTATAGTAATAGGGTCTATTATTAATCCACCTTAGAGTGCTTAACTTCCAAAGTACAACCTAGTGTAGACTCAAATTGGGCCTACCTATGTGCCACTTCCAATAACTATAGCCACAACTACATTGACAATTACTTTAGGCTTAGATGTAGTTCCAATGCCTATTTTAGTTGAAATGTAAGTTAAAATTGTCATTCCACTAACTTCAACATCTACTTCAACTATGTCATATTTTTCTTCTTTTAGGAGTGTTACATTATCACTTTCTAAATATACATATGTATTGTCATGTCCTAGTTAGGATAGAACTGTTAGTTCTTAGTTAATTTATCTTTTATTGTGTTTTAAATAAATAATACTATTTGGAGAAATTATTATTGTACATGCATACTTTGCATGAGATTACTATATAGTGCTATACTTGCATATGTATTTTTAGACTTCACTTGAGATATGAGGCCTTCTCCATTCTAATCTATTTATACTTGTATCCTCCTAGTCACAAAAGGGAAGATAATTTTGATTGTCAAAATTAATAGGAAATTTTGAGAAGTTATATAATTTAGTCTTGATGTACAAAATCTGATTCTTGTCCAAACTTGTGGATTATGTAAGAAGTTATATCATTGTAATTTATTAGTCTTTTGGTTGTGCATAAGTTGTTTTTTTAATATACTATTATTCATATTTAGCTATTATTGATCTGAATGTCTTTTGCATATGAATCATAATCCCCCATTCTAAATGTGTTATTGTAGTCTTAAAAAAATGTCAACCTTTGATTTTATGTGTTTAAGTATGTTATTTTTTGGTTCTTGAATCCTAATTATGTTTTATTATTGGTGTGTTATAGTATCCTACAATAAATATTAGTCTTTCATTCCTTGTCTAACCTCTAATTCAAGTGTTGGTATAGAAAAATTTCATCTTGTGTGGTCCACAAGCCTCTTTTTCTACCATAGATTTCCCTTATTTTTTAGTTTCTTTTGGTTCTACCCACCTTAGGTTAGATCCATCATCATTCCACCCATATCAAGTACATTAAGATTCATTCATAACTGACCCATCCATGTTAAACAAATTAGTTTTCTCACCATTATTCCACTGATAGGTTGTTTACAAAATTGAATACCTAGCAACTTGTGCCTTAGAATGAATAATTTTCACCAATCCTAAAATATTATAAGCCACCTCTTATAATGTACTCCTATTATAAGTACATGTAAGTTGAGCAAATAGGATGAGTCCCTTGATGAAAATTAGACTATGTATATATTAATGATAGGTAGCTTGCTATACCTAACTACATCAAGACCAAATATCATGTAGGTAGTGTGCATGGTTTCTAGATTATAAAAATTGTGGTGTTCATAAAACCCACATTAATATACTATTCCTCATATCAATATTCCCCTTCTTCCAGTTAGTCAATATGCATCATGGTTTTCACTTCAAAATTATTTATGATGATGATGATGATGATGATGATGATGATCATGATCATGATCATGAAACCTTTTATATCAAGTTATTTAATACATTCAGAAGGACTAAAAATTACT